>RJWM01000683.1:0-196489 GCA_004363535.1 Dasyprocta punctata
ACTTATTCAGCTGCCATCAATGGCATAGTTAATATGCATGAAATATTAACTTTGCTTTACCAATGAGGAAACTTGGACTTAAATAAATTTGCCCCAATTAGAGCACTGACTCAAAATTTGAACTTCATTCTCCTTAATTCATTTGTCTAGAAGATAACATGAAATTTTATTTCTTGTGAAATTCTTTTTCTGTGTGCCAACCATGTGAAACAAAAGTAGAAAGGAAGTGAAAGTATGTTAGCAGTGTTTGGTTTTAGTGAACTCATACTAGGTCCAAGTCACCATGACTGTTTTTATGAATGTTCTCAATCTCTCCTTTAATAGTTTGTTGTTTCTCTACTATGATACCCAAGGTTATATTTCTCTCAGAAGCAAGAAAAGTTAAGTCTGTTCTTTGTGAATACTAGATTTTAGTGCAAGAAAATAAATGTTGACATGAAATATGCATGAAGCAAAATACATTAAATGTATAAGTACTGGAATAAGGAGAAATGGTATTTTTCAAATGAGGTAGTAGTATACTAAAATTTGAGAACTCAACTAAAAAATTTCTTGAAATCATAATTTACACAACACATAAGGACACAGAAGTATTGGATTCCTACATAATGCCAACTTGGAAACCTTACACAGAAAACAAAATGAAGCTTTGCCATTTTAAAATATCAGAAATGGTATGCTAAACACTGATTATCAGTTTTGGCTGGAGTATATAAAAGCTAGTTACTGGAACAAATAAAATCTTAATGGAAAGGCATCTTAGTCACTTTATTGTTGCTGGGACAAAACGACTAACACAATTTAAAGAAACAAAGGCTAATTTTGGCTCACAGTTTTAGAGGACTCAGCACATGAAAGGAAGCACATGCTGAAAGAGTCTGGTGGAGAGAAACTTGAACACATGAGACTTTAGGGGGACATCCTAGATCTAAACCATAACAAAAAGATAATGAAATATATCAATAGTGACAAGTAAATATGTCTCAATATTTATTGTGCACACAATTTGTGTTAGGGACTATATAAGAAGTTGAGAAAAATAAGAAATTAACTGAATTTTATATCCTTTAGGAAATACTGATAGAAAGAGAGATGTGCAAAATATTAGCAAATATCATAAAAGATGAAACAAGTGCCATAACAAAATTGTGAGTAAAGTCTTTGGAAATAGATGCAAAGAAATTATTCATTCCAACCAAGAGTAATAGAAAGATAAACACATTGTAATTGGGAAGATTTATTATATGAAATTGGAGTACTTTAAATAAACTAATAAATGCAATAAAATACCAGTTTTAGATTCCATGATATATTCTAAAACTTTAAATCTAAGTGTGTTTATGTGTACCTACAAAATAATAATATAGTCATACAAAAGCAAGCAAGAAGAATGAAGATAGACACTATGTAGGTAGACGGATATAGCTACAGTTGGTTAAAGACTTGCTTATTAACTTTACAAAAAGTTTTATGATTAATAGAACTCAATATGGTATTGGACTTTAAAAAATGTGAAGGAAATTGCCAAAGAATAAAAATTGAAATTTTAAATATATTCATTTTTTATGATCATTTCACTAAAATTAGTAGCAGTGGTTATTATTTCATAGTTTTTTTTTACACAATTGGCTATTCATATTGAAAACTCTTCATTTAAATTCACATTTCACATTTTACATAGTAATGAATAAAACTCAAAGAACATAAAATTCATTTTTGAAATGTTGAAAAATATACATTAGCATATTTAAATAAAGAAAAGAAAGAAACTCAGGTCTTTTCAAGAATGGAGTATATTAGAGAAAAATGGGCACATCTTAACTTGCAAAAATAACTTTTATAAGAAGAATATGGTGCAATAAAAATAAGAGAATAAAAGAAATATGCCAAACATTTTTATCTGCTTTTGCTATTCAAAATATAGAGAACAGTGAGATTAAATAACATGGCTATTATATGGATTCTATTTAAAACTTGATCAAAAATAGCATGCAAATGGAGAAATACAAAGTTAGCTAGTGTTTGGGAAATTAGCCTCCATTTTAGAAAAAAATAAGTCTCTTATAAGCAGTTTTGAAGACATTGTACTTTGATTTTCAAAAATGATTTTTGGTAAAACCATGTTGGGAAATATGCAAAAAGTAGGTAATTTTACAAATTGCATATGATAATACAAAGAGAGCTAACCTTCTAGAAACAATACAGCATTAAAACCAGCAGTGAGAACTTACTCATTTTCTTTTCATCTTATGTTGCAAGGAGTATGCTTCAAGAAATAAGATGAGAATAAAAAAAACCAAGATCTATTTACTCGTAATGAATATTCCAAGGGTTGAAAAATAGTAAAATAGTTAAGAATATATTAATAAACCCAGTGGGAGGTCCTTCAGTTATTAGGGTGTGCTCTTGGTGGGACTCTTGGAGCCCATTCTCTCTTTTTGACTCCTGTTTGGGGATGTAACTCTTTCACACACATGCTCTTCTGCCATGATATGTTCACCGCCATAAGTAGAAGCGGAATCTACAAGGCTGCCCAGTAGCAGATCTTGAAACTCCAAAATCATGAGTTAAATAAACTTTATCTCTTAAGGGCCTCAGGTATTTCATCATAGTACTGTAAAGCTAATAGAACAAGTACATTAATTATGTCAACACTAGGCAATTGTTACCTAATAATGACTGAATAAACATATTAAATAAATTCTAACTCTTTCAGTAACCTAATTGTTTCCCCAAAAGGTAAAACATGAGCTAAAGCTTCAGCTGTGGTAGAGAGATCTTTAGAAACATTAGTTGGGAATATAAATTCATGTTCAGTCATCAGATTTGTGGTTCATAAGGATTTCATTTGACTGTTACAGTTTTTGTTTCATTTTGTGCTATTTGTTTTGCTCCTTGATGGTTATTTTGAGCTGCTTAATTGAAGTATGGCACACATATGGCTAACTGTATATATACAGAAAACCACTCTTAGTTGGTAAATGTGATGAAGTTTTATAAATTGGTGCATCCTTGTAACTACTTCTCACAATAGGACACTAGATAGTTTCAGCACTCCAATTCCTAATCACCCTTCTCAAATAATACTGCACCTCAAGAAGTAACCACTGATCTTTTTCCATTATCCAGTACAGATTTTACTTGCTCTTGAACTTTGTCTAAATGAAATCACATCATTTTTAACCTGTTCCTCTGCTTTGTTTTGAGTCAATGTAAGATATGAGAGAGAATCATTCATATTTGGTTATCAGTACTTCTTTCTTTTATTGCTGTATAATATTCCACTTATGAATATAATACATTCTAACTATACATTTTCCTGTTAGTGGATTTCTAGGATTACATATCCAGGTCTTGGTAATTATAAATAAATTTGCCTGCAAATGTCTTTTTGTGACTATGCACATTCATCCCCCTTGTACATATATTTCAGATATGAATAATAGTAGAATGGCTGAGAGGAAGACTAGGTGTATGACTGTATTACCAGATACTGGCAATGGCACAGTGTTTTAAGAAGAACATATACCAGCAACAGTCCTGTCAGTAGCAACAGAGCCATATTTTCATGAGTAGCTTCATTTATCTTGGTTGCTCCAGAAAGTTCGAACCTCCTAACAAACTCAGGACTTAGTAAACTCATTCATCTGTAATTGTAAGCATTAAAATTTAAGCGACATTGCTGATGTTTTTCTGATGTCCTATATATCTTTTTGTTATAAAATTAAAAAAAGAAAGAAAAAAATTTAAGCAATAATGGCTCTAAATTCAAGATAGGTAAACTATTTCCAAGCACTGCCAAACCATCCACGCAAGGGCAAGGTCACCTCAAAGTCAAGAGCAGCGGTTGTTTTTCCCTTTCCCATTGATGTGCAGAGTGGATGCAGGCAGCTCTCACAAGTCTTCCAGAAGCAACTTGGCACTGGTCCTGGCTCTGCTCTGGCACTGCCGGCTGCACGGCCTAATCAGCCTGACTCACTCTGCACAGCCACCGGGCTCAGTGTTGAGGCCAAGGCAATCATATTTGCATACACTGCTACTGCAAGGATCTCTCTTTTTCTTGTATTTCACTTAATAAAATTAGTCACCACCCATGGTAGGTTAGCAGTGGCAGCTCAGCTTCCTCGGATTTACATGAATTTATTCTCAGTGGAGAGATCAAGAGGCAATTTGTTCCGTTGTTGGCCTTATTAGGAGTCCCCATCATCTGACCCTGTAGCTCCGTCTAAATAGTATGCTTGTGATTATTTATTATTTGGGATGATTATTCCCACTCTTGCAAGCAGCTACTCAGCGATCATTTCCAGATTCTAAGTTTTTCAGAGCTGTTTTTATAAGAGCAAGAGGGGAAAGAGAAGAAAAAGAAAAAAATTTAAGTGGCTGAATATATCAAACTCTTGGCATTGACATATGATGAGAAAAGAGACAGTGTCTCCAGAAGTCCCTACCAAATGAAAGCTAGGCAGGGAGGAAAGGATAGTGGTACACAACCATCTTCTGCACTCTGACACTTAAAGATAACTCTGTAGCTGCACAGTGGTAGGAGCTGAATCCAAAACCAACAAGCATTAGAAACAAAAAGTACTTTTCTTTGTACTGCATAGAGAATATTGAGAGTCTTGGAAATAATTCAGTATGCAGTACTTCATTCTGACCCCAAATAGAAAGTGTGCATAACAATACTACCAACATAATAGGACTTTGGGGATAGGGAGATTAGGCTGAATCAGGCCTCTCAAAGATAGAGGAAGATACCTACCACTTAGTGGCATTTGTATTACTGTAACTGCTACTGTTCTTGCCTTTTTCTCATTCTCCCTCATGTTCCACCCTGTTCTTCCTCTTCCAGACTCTAGTTCCTACATAAGACAACCACAAATTTCACATACTCTTTAAAATGGCCCAAGTGACTGACTGGAAAGAGCCACAGCAAATCCATATACATATATAGAATGTGGCCTTTATTTAAACGGTGAATCAGCATTCCTCATTTCCCTTGCAGATAAGTTTCAGAATTTAGCAATTCAGAAAACCGTTACTTTGCTTCTTGTAATCACAGCATCACATGTATCTTTACAGGTTATTTTTCAAAAAAAAAAAAAAAACACTGAAAATCTGCATACACTAATTTCTTGTGGTGTGCAGCGATAGTAAGGTTTCATGCTGAAAATACATTTTCTTAAACTTGTTTGGGTTTATATGAAAGGTACTAAAATATGGTAGAATGGATTGACAGGTTTGGTATTTTTATTTCAACTTCCTGCTTCCTGCCTTAGAGAATGTTACCAATGTAGTGATAATTCTATGTTTGCACTGGCTAATGAAATGACTCTTTAGGTTATACAGTCTTCCACATGCTACTGGGGAAAATCGAAAATGAACCTTCTCCGAGGTTAGGTTAGCAGTGTGATTTCACCATGATCCTCTGTATACTCCAGGTTTCCTCTTCTCTGATAATTTACATCAACAGTCTTTGCTCTGACCCCTTAAAAGAGTGCTGACAAACACATCTCTTCCATGCTGGAATCCAGCATCTTCCATACTCTCCAAACAAGAGTATTCAGACAGGCAAAGCAGAAGGAACATCCAGGTATTCCCAAAATTTATGCCTATCTTTCCCTATCAGTCTATAAAATATTAATTACGTGAATACTTAATAATGTTTGTTTAACACAAGCCTCATTGTCTTTGATTTTTCAAAAGACAGAGAATATAGGTCCAGCTCCTTAAAAATTACAAACTGACACAAACATGATGGTAAGCAAAAGAATGAGCATTATAAAATTGTGTTTATACAAAATTTCACAACTGTAACTAGACAATCATGTTAACTAAACACTTTGCTTGTACAACTATAAAGAAAAATGAGAAAAGTATTACTGTTAAAGATAAAATACTGGTTATTTTGTGGGAAAGGAAGACCACTTTGTGATTTGGAAGAAGCAGAAAAAAATCCTTATAGGATGAGGTACAATGTTCTGTACCCTACCTACATGGCAGTTGTAGTTTTCATTTATAGTAAGTGGTTAAGTTTTACAGTTACAGTTTAGACATTTGTATTATATCTCCCAATAAAAGAGATTTACAAATTTTAAAAAGAATCATGAATCTAATATTCTGTATAAGAAATCTCATAGGTTAGAATGATTTTTAAAAATTTTGTTTCTGCACCTAGCAAGCTAAAATAAAACCATGAATTGTATATATTTGCAAAAATAGCCTATGGAGCTTACTATGGAGCATATCGTAAAATAAAATCATGAATTGTATATATTTGCAAAAATAGCCTATGGAGCTTACTATGGAGCATATCATATATCCTGCTGCCATAGTAATAAAAATGTATGAAGTATCCAGGACTCAGTTGTTTCTCATGAATTATCAGTTTGCTTTGTCAACCATTCAGAGAGAGTTTTTCAATTTCTCATCATGTAAAACTGTCACAAAAAGAACTGATGGGTTTTCTTTGTTCCCTGGTAAATACCTTGGGGACCATTGGTGTCAGTAAAGAACAGAGTAGAAGGTAGATAGATATATACATCTCCAGAAACCTGGGCAGTTGAGTGCCTATACCCTCAGGGAAGAGCCCATGAACCCAAGTGAACAACATGGCATTTTCCCCAAAATTCCCAAGAGAAAACTATCATGTGCTTCAGGAGAGTAACCTGTCAGGTCTGAAAGTTAGGATATGGTATTCCAACAGTCTGATCATCTTCCTAGGACACTGGGTTCGATTTTCACCATGATATTTTTGTAGTCAAGCAAACAAAAGAAATCGTGCATGGTATGATCATTTTTGTTTTAAAAAAGAACAGACTACAGAAAAGCATTCTGAAGGAGTATATGAGGCATTATTAATAGTATTTGATTTTGTTTTTAATTGCATCCATTGCTGTATTGTTCAAATTCTTTGCCGTGTCTGCATATTATTTTTATTTAAAAAATAATTGATTTTTAAAAATCACTTGAAAAAACTCAGTAATAATAGCAAATGCATTTTTAGTACTTACCATGTTCCAAATACTGCTCTAAACACTTTATGTACATTGACTAGTTATGGCCTTTACAATTCATACATTCTCTGTAAATTAATTGTGGTAAACTTTACATCTTTATCTTTACCATTATGTCTTTTTTGTGGCACAGTCTCTTGTCCTCTAATTCCACGTTTTTAGACTTACATACAAATTGCCTCTCTAAATGATCTATCTTACTCAAGTGCCTGAAGGAATATCTTGAAAAGTACTCATCCTCCTTCATTATAGTAACAATCTCACTTGATTGGCCCCATTACTTCTGCTTTTTATCCATGAATGAATTAAGGCGATTAAATAAAATCCATAAAAACGATTCATTAAGGTAGTTTGCATGAGGTACATGCAGAAAAACTAATAGATTTCGATGCTCACTTTTAAGGTCATAATTTTCCAGTACATAAGGAAAAGGCCATACGAGTTATGTTTTCCAAGGAAATGTCATGATAAAATTTCTTTAGTAAAACAGCTAAATGAACCGGTAATTGTATACTTTATTGAATATGCTTGCATTTATCATTAATATGATTCCATAAAGTGAATGACATCTTTTACTTTATTGAGATTAGAGTACCAAATGAGCCAACATAGCTTAAAAATAAAAATATAGTCTATTGTACTAACAATGCAGACATCTTATTTTTAAAAGATTTGAAAGTTTAAAGTGGTTATTTTGTAAATCTGATAGACCACTTTCCTTTTTAAATGTGTGTCTGGAGTGCACAATCAAGAAGATTGAGTCCTGTGATTCTGCCATGAAGAATATATTTTCAGAAAATCTCCCTGTCTTTACTGAGAAATAAAATACGATTTTTCCAGTAGCTTGATTGCCCCTGCCCTGACTTTACTAAATACTTTCCAGTTCTATAAAGTCACACAGTATAGCACTTTTTCTTGCTCCAATACGTACGATGGTTGATATTCCCATTCCCATAAAGTACGCTATAATCTTTGCACAAGTCCTATCCCATTAGCTATATGATCAATTTCTCTTTCATTTAAATAGAAATATCTCAGAGGGACATTATTATATATGGAAGCCTGAATCCTTCTCAAAATATGCAAACCTAAATGAAAAGCAAAACACATTATGAATACTTACTAGCACGCCTTAATCAGATAAATTAAATAGTTGAACCTGGCACTGGGAGAGAACTAAGGATAAATGATGTCATGCTTTTCTGCCATTTGCCCAAGACCAACTAGAACTATACTTTGTTGTATGTAAGAGAAGTGTATTTTTCTTTATCTCTTTCCTTTGCTTGAATTTAAAAAGGGTCTTCATGATGGAAAAAATGGAGACCATTGCTTATTCTGGATAAGATAATATGTTTGAGAAGTTGATCTTTGGGTCAAACAGACTTGAATTTCAGTCATGACTCTCTTACTTTATAGATTTACAATCTTGAACAAATTGCATCTGAGCTTCAGTTTCTTCATCCATAAAATGAGGACAATTAAATAGATTTCAAATCATTAATTGATTAGTAGGAAAAAGAGTAGTTATTCATCAGTCTGGCATTTTTGTCAAGAGAAAGCTGATTATCTAAAAGTGTCTTCCTTTGTCTTAACAAATCCATTACGTCTTTGGAATAAACATTTCTACAATACTGTTCCCCCCAAAAATTATTATAAGACTTAGTTTTATTCTTTTCAAATATGTAAGTCATCAAAGAAAACAATTAGATACAGGGGAACTAAAGTTAATTTTGTCCCAGTTGATTAACAAGTATGTCTGTATATCCTCACCCTAGAAGAATAAACAAGGATGCAAACCCTTTAGTCTTTGGTGCCAGGAATGAGGCCTGAAGATGAAGTAGGATATTCCAGGAAGAGGCACTCACTGATCTGAGACTCAGAAGCATATCCAGGGCTCCCAAACGTGAGCCCCACCAGAGTTAGTGCAATGAGTGAGATGATCCAGGAGAAAAAGGAAGAACTGAGTCATGAAACAACGAGGGTATCTACCAAAAATATTCACTACAGAGGTGTAAATGTAGGCTGAGGGCCAGTTTAGAAGGATCAGTACAACAGGCACGGATTATGGAGTGGGCAGGATGAAGCTGGGTTGTCTAGCAAGGAGTCAGCATCATAATGCAGAGGACAGATGACGGGGACTTGACCTAAATAAGTGTGAAGATGAAGATAAAATAGCACTACATGATGTAGTAAGTGAATGGATGGAAGCAGTCTTTTAAAAGATGCTGTTAAGGATTTGTGATCTATATAGTGAACGATGTAAACTACAGTATTTTAATTAACCAGTACAGAGTATTTTTATTCATTTACATGTGTGCTGAAATACAGCAGGCTTGAAAGAAGGTAGTAGGTTCAGCTAAATTACTGAGTACTTTGTCAATCTTTATTCATAAACAGTTGAATGCTTATGTGTTTAAGAATAATAGTGATGGATATTGTGCATGCAGTGCCTGCTTTATACCAGGAAATGTACTATATACTCTACATCTAGTATTTTGCTAAATTTTTATCATGTTTTTGAAAGTAAGTATTTTTCATCCTGTTTTGTGGATGAGCAAGCCATGGCTCACAAGTTAAATCATTTGCTGTACCGACTCTCTTCCATTTGATCCTCCAAACCCACTCTTTATTTCTTCTATCTGATTTCTACAGCAGGAGGAGGAACAGTGTGGACTGATTTCTTTTTCAGTTTGGTCACTGAAATAACCCAGAAGGAGACCAGGAAAAGGGAAGGAAAGAGAAGCTAAGTTCTATCCCCCTAACCTGCATGTTGTCACATACAGAGACAGTTTTTTTTCCCCCTCTTTTCTCTTATAGTTAGAAGTAGTAATAGCCTTCCCCTTCCCAAATCTGAGGTTTTTCACCAACCCTCAGAGTTTCCTGATAAACTGCTTGACTTTCACAATGAATGGTTTCATTAAATTCTCACCAGATCATCTGACTTTGAACTTGGAGTATTCCATCACTTTTCCACTCTAATCCTGACAGAGAAAGAGAGAGATAGACAGATAGATAGATAGATGATAGCTAGATAGAGAAAGATAGATAGGCAGATATAGGTATAGATACAGATACAGATACAGATACAGATACAGATACAGATACAGATACAGATACAGATACAGATAGATATATAATTTCTAAAGAGAGAGTTGAAAGGCAAAAATGGCAGGGAACTGAATCCCAGTCTAACTCAAGACCAACCGCATGGGGGATGAAAGAGGGAGGGAGATATTGGTGTGGGTATCTTCTTCTCATTTCAGAAATAAATCCACATAAGGTCAAAGAATGAATATCTAGTTACAGCTGGGGATTTAGCTCAGTGGCATAAGGGTCTGCCTGGCAACCATGAGGTCATGAGTTCGATCCCCAGTACAAAAAAAAAAGAAAAAAACAGTAAGTATCTAGTTACATAATTTCTACAAATCAAGAAAAACCAAGCATCAGGGAAAAAAACAGTAGCAAAAACCCATTGCTCGGTTTCTTGAAAATAAGAAAGGTGTCAACACCTTTATAAGACACCAACAGCTTGCTCAAAAAACAGACAGGGTATACAGTACTGCCATTACAAAAATAGCAAGCAGCAATCTTTAGATTTCTTAATCTCACGTCTAACTCCAAAGCTTGCCTTTTGTATTATCAAAAACACCAATTAAAATACTGTGGTAAAAAAAATGAGACTAAACAGAGTAAAATTTCTGTAAGTTTTCTTAAGAGGCTGTTTAAACTAACAAACTTGTTCATGATATAGATTATTATTTTCAATGAATAAACAGTTGGATAGAGAGAAACAGCAACATTCTATAGCGTGTCTTTTTATTCTCCCATGTTTATAGCCTCTTCAGTTAAAAGAATTCATTTTCTTATAGTAAATGTTACCACACTCCTAATTATACTGTCATCTGTAACAAAATATACAGTTGTATATAATCAAATTTAATATATATGAAGCTATCAGAAAACAGATGGATGTTCAACTTTCCAGAACTGATTAGAATTGTTAATAAGCATTCAGAGGAGAGTATGATCACAGCCAAGATGTGTGTTCCATGTATTACTGAATATTTTCCTAACAATCTAGCAAGCTACAAATCCCTGGGATTACCAAAAAAAAGTTTAGGTTATGCCCTAACATTTTGTATTCTTAGCAAAGAAACTTTATTATGTATGCTTAGGGTATACAACATACTATTAGGGGAGATTAGATAAATGATAAATAGATAGATGGATACATGGTAAATGAAAGGTTAACTATAATGAAGCAAATTAACATTTATCAATCTGTCATATAGTTATCCATTTGATGGTTTTCATGGCAAAAGAAGATAAAATGCATTCATTTAGCATGAATTTCATATACAGTACAATTTTATTTCCTATAATTCTCATGTCCATCCTGTGTGTCTGCTACTTTGTGTCCCCTGACCTTTTATTTTTAATGTGTTATTTCCTTAACCCAGGAATCAAAAGCTATGGAGCTGTTTCAATAAAATTATTACATAAGAAAAACGAACATGGGAATGTGGCTACCATTGAAAACATAAATGAAAACTTGGTAAAACAGGAATAAATGCATGTTAATAGATACAGTAAACCTAGATTTGAAGGAAAAGTGTAAAGCAAAATAACAACAAATATATGTGTAATACAAATGATGTTTTAAAATTTAAATTTAAGAGAGACAATTTACTAGTCAAGACCTATTTCTTACTGAATTGAAATATTCAGTATGTTTCATTTATGTGCACAAAGTAATACAATTTTTTTAATAAAATCACTGCAATAATCACATCTAGCACATGTATGATCAGAAGCAGTTCAATTTCTTTTCCTGGGAAGTGTCTTATTAAATTGAAAATGAATGATACACCAGTGTATTGTAAAATCTAGATCTCTAGGGTTTACCCAGAGTTATTTTCACTCTAGTAAATTTCTATTCTAACAAATTACACAGAAACTATTAATAAAATCTCTTAGTTCCCACATCCCTATTCAAACTTCTACCTGCTGTCTTGGAGCTTTCAATGAGTGAGTCTGTTCCAAATCACAACCATATTTAGTTGATTTAAGCAGACTGCAGCCTTGAATGGGACTTTTCATTGCTGCCATCAGCTTGATCAATTCTAGTCCCACCACCAAATTGATCATGCAGCAACAGACATTCATCTCTGAGACAGCAACATTTAACAACCCCAGCTGCCTCTGCCAATTCACTTTCACCCACAGACAAGTCAGACCCTGACACTGTGTGGGAGGTTCTGCAAGACTAGAGAGAATGATGCTCTGCTAACTCAAAATCACAAGGTTAACAATAGAATGATCCACCATATCTGTAATCAGAAATTTGGCAAATGAGGGAGGAGAGAAAAAAAATGAGAAATTACTTTTGCTGTATTATCAGTCCGGCATGTTAGAATTATCTAATGCTTATTATATCCTTTTATAGTGGCACATTACTCTAAGTTGCTTCAAGTTATTATCTTGTTTATTCCACTCGACTCTCTAAGGGTGTTAGTTGTTTTCTCCCATTAGCTACTTCATTCATTTGACTCCGCATCCTACAAAGTAAGTATTATTAAGATCGACTTATTATGAGGAATGTGAAGGTTAATGAGGAAAGTTAAGTGAGTTGATACAGGTCACATAAGAAGTAGCTGAGGTAGGAATCAAACCCAGGTTTAAAAGACTCCAGAGAAGCACTGGACTTTTAGTACAATAACGTTTCTCTAGTCTTTGGCAAAGTCACACTGCGCCCTCTTCTGGTGACATACATACCACATTTGCAGCTTACTTTAATACTACATCCTATCAAATCTGATGACAAGACTGAAGTCTATTCCAAATTTTTAAAAATGGAAAAGAAGTTAAGAGATTAAGAATTTTAAAATTAAGGTAAAATTAAATAGCATGTGAAGCATGACTAGCTATATAACTTACAATTACCCATCAGACTGTCAGTCTGTGACATATGGGCAGTAAATATGAATAAGGGATCAGTACAGGGGTCATCATGAAGAACGCCACCTTGGAGATGGCAGAGGCCAGCCACCGTAAGTTTGGTTCCTTATTGACTTCAACAGCTCACTTGGAAACCTTCCTCAATATGATTTTTTAAATGTTCGGGGTTTTTTTAATTCTGGTAAAAAAAAAATAGGGGAATAGATGCATAAATCTATCTCTTCCCCCTTCTTAAATACCACTAAAATGACAGAGGAGAAACAAAATCAATGTCAACCCTCAAAGGCAAGAAGGTAACCAAAATCTGAGGAGTGATAACAATAGGAAATATCAAAAATACTTTGTAGATTTTAAGTTGCTGAATGTGAGGTATAAGGACTTAGCTGAGGAGAAAACTTAATTTTTACACATTTGGAGAAGTTGGTAATGATGGATCAAATGATACACCCTTCAGAACTTAGGACAGGCTCAAAAGACAGCCATGATGTCCCTGGAAATGTCCAGGCAGAACTTCAGGTGAGAGGAGAGTAAATGAAAAGAATTGATCAGGAAGATTCCTGTGGCAGTTCTTCCTGTAGCCCTTGCAGCCAGGCACACATTTTTCCCTAGTTCCCAAGAGCTAGAAGAATGCTACTATCTCAAAATATGAAAGACTCAGTTTGAATATATAGCCATGGGGCATAGTGTATGTTACACAGAAAGCAAGGGACTAAGAGCCAGTCTGGTTAATTTCACCTTGAAATACCCACTTCCCATTCTTCTCTTTCTGTTGACAGACCACTGGCATGCCAGAATCTATCTGCTTTCTATATATTTGTATCCAAAGAAACTGAAAAGCTTCAGAGGAATGTCACATGTAGGATGACCTCTAAAACCAAAGGTCAAATGTCGAAGATTAGCTGAGAAGCTCCGCTCAACTTTTTTGATGCCTCCCTCTTAGCATGACCAAAAGGTGAACAGTAGGGACAGCAGCAACCTGAAAAGAATTAAAAAAGAATGAAGTCCTTTCCGTATGACAGATGGGGGGGTTGAAATTTATATGAAATAGAGGTAGCATTATGGACAGAAGACATTTTCAAAGGAAACATTTTCCAAAAGGAAAGTAGCATATATAAGCCTCAATACTGCTTTTAAAAAGATATATGTAATGGTTCCTCAAAAATTGAAAATAAACATATATTGTCCAGCAATCCCACTCCCAGACATATATTCAAAGGAGATGAAATCAATGTATTGAAGAGACATATGCAACCCCATGTTTATTTCAGCAATATTATCAATGGCCAAGAAATGGAAACAAATGAAGTGTCTGTCAACTGATGAATGGATAGAAAATACGGTATAGACTCAAAATGAAATACCATCCAACCATTAAAAAGAATAAAGTGCTGTCACAAAATGAACAGAACTGGTAGAATTATATTAAGTAAAATAAACCAGGCACAGAAAGATAATTGCCATATGATCTCACTCATATATGAAATATAAATGCTGATATTATAGAAGGTGAGAGTGTAACAGTGGTTACCAAAGGCTGGGTTTGTAGAGGGAAGAAAGGAATTGGTAAGATTAATTAGCAAGTATAAAATTACAGTTAGACAGGAAAAATAAGTCCTGGTATTTTATTCCATAGTAGAGTGACTATTGGTAATGATAATATACTGCATAGTTCCTCCAAAAAAAAACTAAAGGGAAGGAACCTTAATATTTTTGCCCCAAGGAAAGGATAAATGTGGAGAAAGTTTTGTTAACTCTGGTTGAATATTATGAAATGTACATATGTACTAAAACATCAAGTGTTATCCCACAAGTATGTACCAATTTAAAAATCCTTAGACAGAAAGTTTATACCCATAAAATAAAACTGTGACTCTGTCTTTAAATGAACAACAACAACAAAAAAGCAATTGGAAATAAAAAATATTATAGGTCTTTGGAAAAATATAAATGAAAGTATAGAAATAACATCCAAGAAAACCTCATAGAAAGTGGAATAAAAAGCAAATAAGTCAATGAGACAGAAAAAACACTAATAAATTTAAATGCTAACTCAAAATATTAATCATTCAAACAATACTTTTGTAATGAGTAGAAAAATAGAATAGACTAGGTTACCAAATAAATCGAGTAATTTTAGCAGATTGGAAAAATGAGTTTCCAGGTTAAAAGTCCCTCATAAATTTGTAGATAAATAAATAAATAAGGTTCAATCCAAAGCCTATTGTAATCAAATTACAGTTTCCTATAGATAAATGAAACTCCTGAGAGTTCCCAAAGGAAACTTAAATCATACCCAAAGAATAGGAATCAGAAGGAAACCAAACTTTACATAATTACATGAATATAAAAATATGATGAGGTACCATCAAGATCCTGAGGAAAAGGGGTCCACCCTGGAATTCTGTGTCTATCACATGTGAGAGTTGATTAAAAATACTTCCTGATGTTCAAAAGTTAGAAATGCTCATCTCTCATTTTCATACTTTCTTATAAAGGTGGTGTAGAACATTCTACAGTACGATGGAATAGTAAACTAACTCCAGATCTCATTGAATTACTGGACACACAGCTGGTGTCAGAAAATTAGCTCTTAGAATGCAGTGGCAAATGCATAATACTTAGAAAAAATGAAAGTGAGCCCCAGAAGCAAAGCTAAAATGATTCAGTTATTTCTCTTGAGAGCCAGAATAATCAGTGGAGAAACAAAGAGGCAGAAGCTGCTTAGTTTCCTTAGAACTTTAAATTTTTTGTAATAATCTGCATGCATTATATTGATAAAAATAAACTATTTAAATAACTAATTTCTAAGAGGTAAGAGTGCCATTTTATTTTAGTATTCACTAAGCTTTCCAAATCATAATACTCATTACTTAGTCTTTAACACACATTTCATGTTAAGTATCTGATACTCTGGGATCAGTGGGGAATAAAAAGACTTTTGGTAGATGTTTTCTGGATGAAAAGAACAGCATCAAAAATGCAAGAAAATTAATGTAAAGCAATATATACTATTACAGTAAAAAAAGCTACCTAACGTCATGTTTTAAAATTTTTTAACATTGTTATTTTTACCTAGCAGAAGTAGGTACATTTTTGTACTTGGTAAAATTCATTACATATCTTGTACATAAAATTATTAATTAAAGGAAGGATGCAATTTACATTATACAGATTACCACTATTGCACAGAATTCTCCAAAAACAATCACATTGTATACATGAAAACTTTTAGTGAGTGTAGAAAAAACCATTTTTCATACAAAATTGGAAACTAAACAGTTTTATTTTCATGCTTAGCTTCTCATTTGGCAAACACTAGTGAACACTAGAGTTAAGACCTATGACACAATTCATTTTGGTGGTTTCCAAAATCAGTGATTTTGAACTGGGTTTATACACTGTTGCATCCAATGATGTTTAGATTGATTTTTAATCCATTTGCATCAATTTGTTACTCTTAGCTTGCAAAAAATGTACAAATGTATTTTAAATATATTATTTAGTTTCCAAAAGAAATGTAATTCTGCTGTGGTAAGCAGAAATTCCTTAATGCCAACCCCTTTCTGTCCCCACTGAAGAATTGGTTTTCATTGTGCATTTCTCTGTTAACTTGAGGTTTTTTGGGCAAGCATCGTTGCATTTGTGTAGAACAGACATTCTAACATTTAACAAAAAGCAGAATGTTATTGGAGCATAATAAGGTAAAGAAAAGCACTGTGTTAGTCAAATGAATTCTTTAATATCATTTCAGCTAGTTACATGCAGCAAGAGATGGACCCAGTGGAATTTAGGACTGGGGTGACCATCTGGCTATGTCCAACAGTTGAGGCAACTAGAAATGACAGTATGCTATAGCCAGATGTATTGCATTCTTTCATGGTCTTTTTCTCCTCTTAATTTCCTTTCTCTATCTTTTTATTCTTTCTATCTCATCATTCCTTTCTTCCTTATGAATTTGTCCTGCAAAATATACCTATTTTGAGCATGTACTGTGTGCTAGGGCTGATGAGCATAAGTGTATATGAATTAACTCTTCAACCTTCACCACGAGTCTATGGAACAGGTATTATTCATACTGCTATTGTACTAATAAAGAAGCTGAGACACTCAAGGCATTCCCCCAAATTCGCATAGCTAGAGGAACTCACATTCTTAATTGCTATAATGTACTTCGATATTACATGATACGCTACTTAACAAGTTTGCCTGTGTTAACTCAATCCCTAAACACACACAGACTTTTGGAGTCAGAAGCCTCATAAGGAAGCTCAATAAATTCCCCTTTCAACTAACTCACCCCAATCAATCGGTTTCATGCTTGTAATATAGTTGTTAGTTTTCCAATTCGCCTTTGGATTCTTGGACCACTTCTACCTTACAAAGAAAGGTAGGTGGGAGGTGCTACAGACTCATAAAAGGAAAACATCAGATTTTCTGGATCTGAATTTACCCACATGACATGGCTGTTTTGGTTTTAGCCTTGAGGTGCCTTTTTCCTAAAGCTTACCCGTGCTTTATAGGCTAGTGTTGGCAGTTTGTTGCTGCTAAAATGAAGAATAATTCCTGCCTATTAGCAAGTAAGTTTACCTCCAGGAAACCACTGAAAGTCAGTACAAATCAGAAGAGTTTCGGCAGGAACCAAAATTAATCTGCAGGAGCCTTTCAGAGCTGCAAGCAGTATTACTGCCAAGCACAACAAGGTCAGCCCAGTCACGATTTTAGCTGTGCTTCTAAAGTGGGAATGATTTTTAAAAGAGAACTTGCCTGTTGCTTTATATCGTGAAGGGTGGGGGGTGCAACACATTAAGAAAATGTGACTAATCAAATGCTAGAAGACTTGAAAACAGAAGTTTTCTGATTAGTAATGCAAAGCTGGGATCATGTCTTCTTCTATTTGTCAAAGTGGGGAACATAAAATCCTACTAACCTATTCAGCTAGCTGAAAGGTTTCCATGACAACGGTGAGAACTTGGAACATTTGGTACTCTTGTCTTCAAAAATAACCTTTCAGTATAGGCAAGAGATTGTTTAAAGCACTAACCCACTTCACCTGTGCAGTCCAAAGTACCTACGTGACCATTATGTTGGTCTCTTACTACTGAACCAGAACTTCGAAAGCAATTTATCCTACAACATAGTGATGAAAATGAAGATACCCAGCCCAGAATAAACTCTGCTTAATCTCATTTTAAGGCATTTTCCATATGTGCACTCATTAGCTAACTCCCCTCCACACATGCCCCAGGAAAAACTCACTTCTGTGCAAGGAATTTTAGATATAAAGGTTTTTTCTTCTCTCCTTTTAAAACCAATCAAGTTGAAAATAGAAAATATAGTTATCACATATTTCTTTCTGCCACAAACACATGTTCATGACAGATAATATAGACACATTTTTAAATGCTTAGAAAAAAGCATCCATTATCTCACAAACTAGAATGCCTAAACATTATTAAAATTTTTATGTATTTCCAAATGTTTATAGTATATCACTATTTTATATGCTCCTTTTGAACTAAACTATTTCTTAAGTTTGACCTACACAAATAAGCTTGGGTTATAGAAAGTTTAGGGTAAAAAAATGATAAAACCTGCCAAACACAACAGATAATCACTAAGGTTACCAGTGATCCCAAGACAGATTTTATAAAAAACCAAAATAATAGCTTAATGAACACTCAAATATAATTAATCCACATCATCTGTGCATTTGGCATTCCTACTTCTCCAGAAAGTGGCTCTGACTGGTCTGTTGGCCATTTTCCAATAGGGAGCATATTTTTCCCTGGCTTAATCAATCCTTCCCCAGGTGGCACATTTAGTTTCAGGTATTACAAATGACAGAAACCTCACTGAGCCGTTTCAGCCTTCCTGTGCAGAAGGCAGATTCAAGGGCTCCATTCCAGGAAACCTAAAGCACAATTTCATATCTTCTTTCTTTGTTGAGATATATCCTCAAAGGGTTTCAAAAGAAGACAGAGGGAGTTGTTCACCTAAGGTACAAGCAGTAACGGAGATGGGTGTCACAGAGAAATAAAAAGCAATAATTAATAAATAAAACCAACTTAACATTATTGGGGACCCGGCCTAGATCCCCAATCTCCCTAACGAGTGTACGGCTAAAGCTTAAATAAATGAGACAAGTGATATGATTTTAGGGCCCCAGGAGGATCAAAGCCCTTACAGAGTTCTTGACTCTGTAGCTATGATTAGGACTAAGACCAAGAGCTTCACTGTACCACCTGTATTTATTTCCATAGCAGACAAAGAGAGGGGATGCTGAGGGAGGTGCTGGAACTGAACAGGACCTTGGGAGTCACTTCAAGGACATCACCAAGTAGTAAAAAATGCCAAAAAAAAGGAGAACTATCTTATCTCCAAGATGGCATTTGTGGTGGGACTGAGATGCCTGCAAGGTAAGATGCCTGCAGCTACAGTCTCTATTTACATAATTGATTGTAGAGCCAAGATGTCATCAGTTGTGGCCTTCTTTATCTTGCGCTTTGAGGTATCTCTGACCTCATAGACCGCTACAGGCCTCAGCCAGGACCAGTGATTCATAGAGGTTCACTTACTATGAATCAGCTCCCATCGCCAGGCAAGGGGCCTAGGCCTAGGACAGGCTCACAGATAAATAAAAAGCCAATTAGTTAATTTTAAATCCTGCTCAGAGCCACTTTGTAGTGGTCTCTAACAAACATGAGCCTGCTTTATAGGCCTAAGATGAACTAGCAGTTGTAAATGTCTGTGATAAAATATTCCCTTTCCCAGATATTTGTTTGTTTTAAATAGTGTAGGCATATGATACAATATATATATTTTTCTTCTGCAA
This sequence comes from Dasyprocta punctata, assembly GCA_004363535.1. Classification (NCBI taxonomy): domain Eukaryota; kingdom Metazoa; phylum Chordata; class Mammalia; order Rodentia; family Dasyproctidae; genus Dasyprocta; species Dasyprocta punctata. The sequence continues at coordinate 19,804 of RJWM01000683.1, forward strand.
AGTAACATATTCATTACTTACACATTAATGAATTTTGTAATCCATCTGGGTGTTAATTACAAGGCCTCCCCATCTATGACACATAGAATCAGCTTTAGGAGTTCCTTTGCTTGGGAAAGTAAGGTGTAGAAAGGCTCGAAATCACTCAAGCTCACTTTTGGCACAATTCATGTATTCGACTTTTTGTTGCATATTCCTGCACTGAACAGTAGATGTGAAATGAAAAGTGAGTGCACAGTTATTACACAGGCAAAAAAAAAGCTTGGATTGCTATAATTCTGTCATTCTGTGTGCAAGTCATACTCTGAAACATTGAGAATTAAATATTTTGGAAGTATTCCACCATAGGTTTCCATTTCCATTCTTTCCCTCAAAATATGTAATTTAAAAATATTAACGTATTGTTTTTTTCATTTTGTATGATGATGTTTATTTTAAAATTTCAAAATAATATTTTACTCTAAATGTAGAAAGCTCAAAATATGAATTCATGATGCATATTTAGATTCCTGATCATTGTTATTTGTCACATTTTCAGTTATTGCTTGAAACAATTTTATTCTACAGAGGAGGAAGAAGGATTAAAAATTGATTCACTGCAGCTGTCAGAAGTTCTAGGTATTCCACTATCATCTTTTAAGCATTTAATGTTATGAAGTTGTCACCATAAATACTGTCCTATTATATTCCATAGTTTTCTTTAATTCAGGTAGGCCAAAATTTATTTTCCTGTTAATCTATTCATGGACAATTAGGTTGTTTCCAAATTTTGTCATTAGAAATAGTGCTATATCAAATATATCTCTGAACAAATTTTATTCTCACCCTCTGACTTTGCTTCACTCTAATTTTATGGGTCTTCTTAAAGGCAAGAAACAAGGCCAAAAAGCAGGGAAACAGCACCACAATTGATTGTTAATAAACTAGTTGATGTGAATCATTACTGCATTGAACTCTAGCTTATTCAATAATTATCCACAAGCTGAGTATTCATAATTTAGATGATCTACCTACAGCATCCTAGAAAAAAGCCAAACAAAACAAAACTTGTGATGCATCCACTTTAAAAAGCCTTAAGAATCTCTCCTTTTTATAGATGTATCTATTATTTATGTGCAGTATTCTTGAACATTTCCATCTATCATGTTATGCAGAAGCTTTGCAGAATAAAACCCTCCCAGGCAGCTCCTAGTCATCTGGGGCATCCTAACCTGTTATATTTATTCATGCTTCAGTGCACACACTAAGTAAGAAATCGGCAAGATGATGCAAGGACTATGGATACTCAGCTTTGTTCTGAAGCTTGGAGTCAAGCAACATTTCATTTTCTCCCCATCTTCTGTGCAAAAATATAAGGAGAATCTGATTTACTCCCACACCGAGGAGGCAGCCAGGTCCTAAAATCACCACATGATATATTTGGGAGAGGATCGTTCTGTGAGAAGTAGATCAAAGTGGTAGCTCAAAGTTTGGCTCTAGTGCCAGACTACCTGAGCTTCTGGTTGGGTAATCCTGGGCTACTCAGGAATAAGACAGTAAACAAGTTATAGTTCCTACCATGCTGGAAATTTATGGAAGGAGATAAAGAAAATCAAAAATTGAAAAAAATCATTACATAAGATAATGTAGACCAGGGCATCTCACCAAGCCTCAGGATATTGCTGCTCATTGTCATATTATTGTTGAGATTGATGTTTTCTCCTGTAGAAGATTAAATCCCTTTGAAGGTAGAGCACACACACACACTCACAGAGATCTCAAAGGTAGACTTTTTTTTTTACTGTGTATGTATGGATGCACATGCATACACTGAAAATTGTATATATATGTATATATATGTATATACACGCAGATACAGAAACATAGAAACACTTATGTGCACAGCAACATTTATATACATACATAAAAATTCTTTTTTTCCAAGCTAAATGAGTGAATAATCCCTCCATCCTTTCTAACTAACTGTGCACTTCATTTTTTTCTAAGTAAGAAATCCAATTCTTGGCTCAAATCCAAATCCTGCTTCTTGCCAAGATTCCAACCTCTGCCAAACTTATTTAACCTCACTAAGACCCATTTTCTTCATCTGTAAAAGGAAAATTAAAAACAATATCATTTCACAGGAAATTTATGCAGATCATAAGCAATACTGCATATAAACTTTAACATAATGTCTGGCACATTGTTAAGAATTCAATTAATGTTGGCTATATTTACAATTAGTAATTAAACTACTATAGTCAATACAATAACCATCTATCGACTTAGAACTCATTATTATTACCCTCCTTCTGGGATTTTGCAACTATTAAAGATCATTTGTTGAATCTTTTAGGAAATAGAACGTTATCTATGCATATAAGCAATTATTTTCTGTGACTGCTTATGTGCTAATATAGTCGATTGGCTCCAGTTCTTCCATGTTGCCTACAGAGGGAGTCCCCATCTTTGTAAGCGTCATGTGACCTCAAAGCTCAATTTCTGTGTATGAAGGTTGCTACTGGTAGAAGTAAGTTTAGTGAAGGACTGTGCAATGTTTTAGGCACACAGGAAGACACAATTTCTGTAGTGCTTTTAAAAAGCAATGCGATGGTTCCTTTACACAACAGGGAGTTCTCACCGGGAGAAATGAGAGCTCCGTCTTCACGGAGACTCTTAGGTTTGTGATGTCAGATTGCTCGTGACATTGACCAGTTAGTCTTGCTGTATAGAGTTTGGGCAGGTATTTCCTTTACGCTTAGCTCCTGGCCAAGTATCCTTGCCCATTCTGTGAAAGGAAATTGTTTTTATGGTCTATAGACTAAGATAAGCCACTAGATTAAGCTTGCTTTTAAATTGTTTCAAACTGTGCCTAAACTTGCTCAGCCCTTCACTAAAGTTACTCAGATGGGCAACAACATTCTTCATGGTTTCTTTGAAACAAATTATTTGAAAAGTCCAATAACAACTGTCAAATTATGTCTAGAAAAAAAATCAACGAACTTGCATTTCCTCCATACATCCACAACCAGTTAACCTTAGTGAAACAACAACTGTGAAGTGGATACTCAGAGTGGCCCATACCATTGTAAGTTACTCCAGTCCCACCCAATTGCAAGTGTCATATTTTAGTCATCATATTGCTAGGGTAGAGAAGAGAGTTAAGTTAGGACAGATAATCTCTTGTAGTGGGCAAGATCATGAACTTAAGAATCAAAAAGGCCCATGTTCCTGTGTTATCAGCTTTCTACTGGTACAAAAACACCTGAAATAACATAAAAGCAGATAAATCTTATTCTGGCTCACAGTTTTTGGAGGTTCCAGTTCATGATGGGGTATTCCTATATTTTGGGCCTGTGGCAAGGCAGCACATAATGACAAGAGCACATGACAGAAAACAAAGGGAAAAAGGAAGATGTAACAGACCCATAGTCCTCTTTAAGGCACATCTCTAAGGACCCAAAGAACTCCCGCCAGGCCCCAACCCTTACAGATTTCACCATCTTCCAATAGCACCACCCTGGATACCAATGCTTTCACACATGGGCCTTTTCAAGACACAATCCAAACTTGTAATTCTGACCCTCATTCAGCTGCTTAAAAACTAAGTGATATTGGGAAAACGACTCCATCTCTGTTAACAGTGGCTTCCCCAGTTGATAAAGCCGATGACAAGGACAGGTTTAAGTATTCATGGTTCTTTTGAGGACTGAATAATAATATAGTCTTGGCACAAAAAAAAGCACAGAGTAGATGTTAGTTTCAGCTATTCCTAAGGGAAGTGAAGGGAGTGGGGGTTAAGACATGAAAGCTGGTGCATCTGCATTCTGCAGTGCCAGGCCTGTGTTACTAGTCTCCCAATTCAGGGACATCACCAGATGCCTTATCTGATGTTAGCAACTCATTTTTGTTGTGCAAAATTCCATTTTCAGGCCTCCCAGAAACTGTTATAGAATGAAGCACATAAAAGATTCATGCATGTTTGGCAGTTACCTCCTAGATAACACTTCTCAGGGGATTGATTAAGGAATTTAATTTAAACTAACAGAACCAGTAGTATTTCTGCTGATCCCTCGTGTAACTGTGTTAGTGAACATAAATATACATGGACAGGCTTCGGATATTCTCTGATTCTTACAATTATCTAGTTCAAAGGAAAGCAAACTGATTACCATATGCATGAAACTGAGAAAGAGAAAGTTCTGTTCTGTGTCAGCAGTAGGAGGAAAGGTGGTTTTGAAATATGAACGAATTGCTACTTTTATTTGATGTGTTCCATTGCTTGTATAGAGAAAATAATTGCCAAAATAGGATATATAGAAGCAAATTATGCACTTTTTTCAAGTTGCAGTTCAGACAGTGTCCAGAAGCAATGCTGGCCAACATAACCCTTGCAGAAATATGCACATAAATGATTAAATGATAAGAAATAAAGCATGTGGAATGCTTTTATTATATTTAGTTGTCATTATACATTTAAGATAATAATTATGTCTAGCATTATATTGAACATCAAAGAGTTTTTCCTTTTTAGTAATATCTGTCACAGAAATTCAATATACAAAATAGATAAAAAGAAGAAATTCTTTTGTTAAAGCATGAATTAAATTGGCCCTTTCATGGGTCCTCAAAAATAACCCCTAAGATGATTCTCTAGTTCAAGGACTCAACAGAATACAGTTTGCAAACAATTTACATACTATATCATTCTTTTTTTAAAAAAATGAAAAGAAAATAAAAACAATGATACAGAATTTCAAAACAAAATATTAGAAGATTAACAATAGTTAATATGTTGTAGCTGGGCGTGGTGGCGCACGCCTTTAATCCCAGCACTCGGGAGGCTGAGGTAGGCGGAGCGTTGCGAGTTCGAGGCCGGCTTGGGCTACAACGCGAGCACAAGGCCGGCCTGAGCTACATAGTGCGACCCTGCCTCAAAAAACTAGGGCCAGGAGTTTGGCTCAGTGCCTTAAGCGCCTGCTCTGGCAGGCACGAGGTTGTGAGTTCTAATCCCCGATGCCGCAAAAAAATAAAATAAAAAACAAAATATGTTGTGTATTGTTATCTTCAAAGTAGTTCCTCAGATTACAAGATACAGACTTGAAAAAACTGATCAAACAATGAAAGCACAAACCATTTTTTTGCTAAACTAATACAGATTCGTAATATAATTATCTATCATGAAATAAATCAGACTTGCATGTGTAAACATCATATTGTCTCCCTAGCATAAAAAAACTGAAAGAATAAATACGATCCAAAATGTACAATAGATATTGTGAAAGCGAAAGGATAAGAAACTGTGCAAAAGACAAGAAAAACTGGGATGGGGGAAAGGAGAAAAGAAAAAAGGGAAAAGAATATATAGAGATACATAAATATATAGATATCTTCTTTTAAATTTTCACATTATTTTACTTCATCTTCATAAAAGCCATGTGAAAGCAGATCTTAGCCTCGTTTTTGCAGACTAAGAAACCAATATTCAGAGATAAAAGTTTTCCAAGATCAGTCAGATTATGAATGCCAGCATTTGACCCCAAACTTAAATCTTGCTCTAAAAGATACTTTCTGGACTTCGGCAGATAGCTACATTTTCAGCTGGATACTTCTTTGCCCTGTGGGGCTATCTTGTGCTTCACAACTTGTCTAAGAGCCTCTTTGTAGTTAGACCCACTAGAAGCTAGGAGTGTACCATCCAAATCACTATAACAAATACATCTCTAGACATTTCCAAAGGTCGCAAGGGATGGGGAACAGAAATAAGATAAAATGGTCCCAGTTTGGAAACCATAGTTCTAAATCCAGAGTTCTCAACCTAGTGTTAAAGATTCCAAAGGGGTCCATTAAACACAAGCGATCCTTAAACTTGAATGGGAAAGACATCTTTTTTTCCCTAGTATCTATCATAAATATATTACATTTTTCCATGTTAAGTATAAGAAACAGACCCTACTAGTATTATTAAATCTTGTGATTTATACCAAAAAAGTACCAGTACATCAATTTTTCTATCTAATTACAATTATTGTATTTCACAACATAACTCTATTTACTACCTCAAAAACTATGGTAGATATTCCACTCACTGTGTGATCTTATGTTATAGTTTAGAGAAGCATATATAACCATATTTTTTAAATTGTTAACTACAATTTAATAACTGTCTTTTGTAATCTTTTCTTTGACTTTTTTTTACATCTATACATTCTTTGGGGAGACACCTGTTGGCTGTTTGATGGCAAAATGGACCTACTGGGGTCAGGGGTGTACCTCAGTGGTAAAGCACTTGTTTAACATGCATAAAGCCCTGAGTTTGATCTCCAGCACCAAAAAAAAAAAAAAAAAAAAAAAAAAAAAAAAAAAAAAAAAAAAAAAAAAAAAAAAAAAAAAAAGAGCAGGAGGTTTCATGGCAGAAAGTGTTCATGATGTGCTACTCTAAAATCCCCACATCTTAGCAGCCTATACTTGGACAAACACTTGGTAAAGTTGTTTAGTGGCTAAAAACATGGGCTGTATTCTACCTACACTCAAATTAGCTGTAACCTTAGCCAGGTTAAATAACTCTGCACTCTAGTTTCTAAACCTGTGAAAAAAAGAGTATAGTAAAGATACATTATGTGGGGTCTCAAAATGTTAAGTATCAAGCACATAGGAAGAATTTAATAACAATAAGTTATTATTATTACTGCTTTATATATTATTATTATTACTGCTTTGATATCTCAACATACAGCCTCTGAAGCTGCGGCTAGTGATGCACACCTATAATGCCAGAATTCGGTTGAGGGTGAGGCAGAAAGATCACCAGGCTGGACAACTAGCAATTTAATAAGACCCTGTCTCTAATAACAATAATAATAATAATAATAATAATAATAGGCTGGGGATATTGTCCAGTGTGAAGGTCTTGAGTTTAGTCCTAGGGACCATAAAAATAAAGAATATGGTCACTATTTAGATACAATTGTTCAGTAAATATTTTGACAATAGCAGTGGTGTTAAAAAGTTCAGAAATCTTTGACACATGTCAGCAAGAGCAAAATGTTTATGTTAGTCTCTTTTCCCAGTTAGTAGTCTTTAGCATTTTCATTGCAGTAGATATATAAACAATTCATTTCTTAAAGGGGAATTTGAAAGTATTCAATATTCCATTTGTTCTTATACACTGTGAAAATGGAAAAAGTTCTTACTTCACAGTGCTGTGCTCAATGGGTGAGAAGGCAATAGAAACAATAACAGATATAAACTGGGAATTGTTCGTTTGGGTGGAGCTCCAAGCTTCAAGTTTCTGCCATTTACCAACAGACACTTGCTGATCACACTTTTTCACAGGACTCCAATCTCACTGGAAAGAATTTCTTTTCTCATATGATGCCAATTCATGATAAATGCTCACAAAGGCGTGACAATTTCAGTTGCCAGACCATCTGGCTACTGGATGTTTCATCATGGTTTTCTGAGCCAAAAGAATCACTAGTTGCCTTGTTTCTATGGAAACTGAAGCTATGGTGACAGTTTGTGACTTAGATGAACTGTCTCACTGCTCATTAAGGATGGCCTGTGGGGGGTCAGCAAGCACAAGCTATACTAGTGTTCCTACAGCCAGCATAGTGGGTGCTATTTGCTCATCTTCATTACTCTTACTTGTGTCCTCCCTTCTGAGGCACCTGGGGCAATCAAATAAAGTTTAATCTGAGAGTAAACAGCTCTTTTTTCTACCCTTTTTCTCAGGAATGGATAGGTGGACAGATGGATGGATCGAGGGATCGTTCAGTCACTCAAAAGCACATACTGAGTATTTTGAAATGAAGTTGCTTCTGTACTTAAATGTTTTCAAGATAGAGTCCAAGTTACTAAGTTTAGTAAACAAACAAAATCTAATGATGTTAAAACTGCAGCCACATATGAATAAATGCGTTAATTAGCTTTTTATCAGTGTGACAAAATATCCGAGATAATTTAAAAGGAGGAAAGATTACTTCGGCTCACAGTTTCAAAGCTTCCAGGCCATGGTTACTTGGCCCTATTGCTTTGGGCCAATGGTGGCATAGCACATCATATTGGGAGTACGTGGCAAGGGTGTCTGTTTACCTCATGGCAGCCATAAAGCAAAAAAAGAGACAGGAAAAGACCAGGTTGCAAGATCCCCTTCATGACCCCAGTGACGTTACTTACTCCAACTAAACCACACCTCCTCTAGATTTCACTCCCTCCCAGCAGCACTACAGGATGAGGACCAAGCCTTCAACACACAGGCCATTTGAGGGGTCACTCAAGATCCAAACTATACCAGTGCTTGACATTTACTTAGCCAGTGATGACATATATTTTCACAAAAGAATAGACTATACCAATATGCATTGTAAGTATTAAGGATAAATAACTATTTCATGAAGCCTTTGTTTTAGTTTTGTGCATTGCACTGAGTGCAAGGTCAAACAACTCTTGTTGGAAGGTGATGAAATAGTCTGAAAGTCACTAACGCAGGAAACTCTTTTACGCCCTCTCAATCCAATATGTAACACTACCTCAAATTTATTTTCTAAGTATACTACACTACTCTAGTTCACTGAAAAGATGGTGGACATGTGGTTGTACACTCTTAAGCAAATTCATAACTCTCTCAGCAAGTGTGCCAATGTCTGAATCAGTGTTCTCTGTCTTTCATGCATCCTTCTCTGGGAATGTTCTCCCATCACCATCCATTTAGGTTGAGTCCCCTTCTAACACTGTACAAGGCCTTCAGGTATCCAAGCACACATAAACCTTCTAACTTCTGCATTCATGTCTCTCATCATTATAATCATTCTTAATTGGTCACAGTAGTCCCAACTTTTAACTACCACAGGTGACTACGAAGAGCAACTAAGCCTGAGAACCAGAGATCTAGTTAAGTTTGTCAAAATGTGAGATGCTTTATTTTTTTTTAATTTTAAGAGGTTTATCTGTTTTGTTTTGTTTTGTTTTTGTTTTGCTTTATGTGAATTTTTTTTTAGAGACAGGGTCTTGCTATATAGTTCAAGCTGGCCTTGAATTCACTATGTAACCCAGATGGGCCTCAAACTCATGGCAATCACCCTACCTCAGATGCCCAAGTGCCGGAACTGTAGGCATGTGCCACCATGCCCAGTAAGATGTTTTTAATGGTGGTAGCATGCCAGATGACTTTTGACTAGATTGTGGGTTCTAAAGAACATTAAATGACAATAATATTCAATAGTATTGAATCATACAATGAGCAATCTATTCCCTTTGCAAATTTTACTCATCCTCCTGATTACAAATCTTACATATCCTTGATTCATTAAAAGATACATTTTTTAAAGTAAAATAACAGTCCTTATAGCATTATGTATTAAGCATGTGTGGAATATTTTAGTAAACTCATTCACCAGTAAAGAAACAGTAAGGTGTTACAACCAGAAAAAGGAGGTTTTAGAGATGTTCAGTGAGGTAAGAACAGGAAAGTGACCATTTGGTTGGATAAAGTGAAAGTTGGTGGTGACTCTTGAGTAAGAATGAGCTTAGTGGTTGAGCTGTATGTAGTAAAAGAAGCAGGTAGACACTCTACCAAGATGGACAAGATGGAATGAGGCAGTAACTACAATAAGAAACTTGGTCAAGAGAGTTTGTTGTTACTGTTTGAGTTATTTGTTAGTTTATTTGGCATATCAGTCTGCATTGCAAAGCCTTGACCTTGAAGATAAGCTAAAACAAAAATTAAAGTTTCAGAAACAAAATTCAGAATATCTGAGAGATATGATAGAAAATTGACTGATTTACATCCTGTCATTGGTGAGAAGGAATAAGATTATGGGTATGTTTGAAGATTTCTCTTAAATATAAGACTAAGACTGTATGTAAAAACATTTGTAGCAGGTGGTAATATCATTTACTCTTTGCGGTGAGGTTATCTAGGCACTGTTCCTCATTTGGTACTATTGTCTGGGGACTTTAGAAGAATGAATACTTGGAAAGGTTGCTTGGGTTCAATAAGAGGCAGACTTCACTAAAAATCATTAAATGGATGTGAAATTGCATTCAAGGTCTGACTGAAGTTGGTAACCAAGAATTCATAGTTATTATGTCTTGTATCTAGATGTCCCATGCAGCATCCTGTGGTTTTACTGAGGTGTCTAGATTTAATGTGTGTGAATGTGGATTAAAGGTATGAAACTGAGATTAAGGATGTGGATGGGGTGCCTTGGGTGTGGGTGGCTCCAGTCAATAGGCTTATAACATGGATGCAATGTAAAGTACCAAAAAGAAGGCAGGCTTGTTGCTGCTGCTCGTGGCTTGCTGGATTGCTACCTTCTGCATAAACTGTGTTGCCCCTTTGCCATATCACCCTGCTTTGGAGACAGCTGACTATGCATTGAAATCTCTACAAACAGTGAGGTAAAATACACCTCTCCATCTTTAACATTGGGTGTCATGTATTTTGCCTCAGAAACAAGAATAGTAAGTAGACAGATTTTGGTAGCAGAAATGCAGTCATTTCTTTGATGATTCCTAGCCATGTGGTTCAAGAACCTTAAGAAATGGCTTGCAGGAAGAGTTTGGAAAGGTCTGTAGATGCCAGATGAAGAAGCAGCCCTGGGATGCTGTAAGCTCAACTTGATGGGAGATTCTTATCAGAGCTCAGAAGACCAGAATGCTGATAGACATGCCGCTGGTAAAGACTAAACTCAGGAGGTTTCAGTTAGGAACAAGGATTGAATTGGCTAGTGAACTTCATAGTGTATGTGTTATACTTTGGAAGAAAAATTGTCTGCATTCTGCCCTTGTTCAGAGACTTTGCCTTAGACTGAGATTAAGAGCAATGGACTAATTAATCTGGTGGAAGGCAGTCTAATGTTGAGGCAGTGGCATAGCTACTGTTGTGAGTTTTTAGCCAGATCTATATTGAGAATCAAGAGCAAAGAGCACAGCAGAATGCTTTTTTTTTTTATCTTTTTTTTATTTAAGCGAAGAAAAAAAAAACAAAAAAAAGACATATATAACAAAGACAACAAGCAAGAGAGACAAACAAATGATTACAGTAAATACACAACAGTAACATTGCAGGTTTACAAAATCAGATGATATAAACTTGACAATGGTTGCAATATTGTGTATCATTATCTTTAAAATGGTTATTTACTTTAACAGATATAGACATGTAAAATTGATCTAATCATATGAATATTAATTGTTCTTTCTCAATAACGAATACATTTAGCAGTGTGTTCATTTTAGTTATCTTACATATACATATATACAGGTTTATATCTTTTCCTCTTTCCTTTTCTCTTTCCACCTTTTCCCTTCCCGTTTACTTTTGCTCTTTGAGCTGTTTTTTACCCTTACGTAGTATTTATTATAGATTTTGGATCATATATACTTCTCCGTTTCTTACACTAGGGAGACAATACGGTATTTACACATGTGGGTTTGATTTATCTCACTTATGAATATGGTCTCAAGTCATGACCATTTACTTACAAAAGTCTCAATGCAATCTTTCTTAATAGCTGAGTAGTACTCCATTGTATAAAAATACTACATCTTTTTTATCCATTCCTTGATTGATGGGCACTTGGGCTGTTTCCAAGATCTGGCTATTACAAATTGGGTTGCTATAAACATGGGTGCACAGATATCACTGTGGTATGATGTTTTCAGTTCTTCTGGGAAAATGCCCAGAAGAGGGATAGCTGGGTTGAATGGGATCTCTAATCCTAGCTTCTTGAGGAATTTCCACACTGACTTCCACAGTGGCTGCACCAGTCTACACTCCCACCAACAGTGGAGAAGAGTTCCTTTTTCCCCACAACTCCTCCAGCATTTGTTGTCGGTTGATTTTTGAATGTTGGCCATTCTTTCTGGAGTGAAATGGAATCTCAGCGTTGTTTTAATTTGCATTTCCTGAATGACCATTGATGTTGAACATTTTTTCATATATTTATTTGCCATTTGTATTTCTTTCTCTGAGAAGTGTGTATTCATCTCAGATGCCCATTTTTGGATTGGGTCCTTGAATTTTAGAGGCCTGATTTCTTTTAATTCTTTATATGTTTTAGATAGAAGTCCTTTGTCTGATGGACAATTGGCTCAGATATTTTCCCAGTTTGTGGGTTTTCTTTTCACTCTGTTGGAGATTTCCTTTGACATGCAAAAACTTTTTAGTAGGATGAGATCCCAGGTGTTGATTCTGGGAAGTGTTTCCCGTGCAATCTGATTTTTGTTCATGAATTCTCTGCCTACTTCTATGCAGAATGCTTTAAAACATTTTGAGTTTGGCCAGAAATGGAACTCCAGTAGAATTGTAAACTGAAGAACTGGAGCAGAGGACAACTTGATTGCTGAGAAGAAAGAAGATAATAGAAAAAGATGGCCTGAGGGCATCACAAGAACCAGCAGGACTCTAACCTTTGCAACTTCAAAATTGTAAAAATGAAAAACTTTGCTTTCACAAGGCAGCCCCAGAGAACCATGCTCTAGAATGGTATAAGACTGGAGAATTTGTTCCTCAAGATTGAGTTTATAGCACTCAGCAATCCAGACACTAGACCACTACAACCAAGAGACCCTAGCTAATACTCCATCTGGTGGCAGACCTTGGCATCATTCATGTGGTCCTGGATTTAAACTCATGCAGAATGCAAGAGTTTGGGTATCAGGAAAGCTTCCACCAAGATTTCAGAAGAAGATCTGGAAGGCCAGGTAGTGTCCCCTTGAGAGAGCAGTGTGTAAGGTTCTAATTGCAAAGCTGAGGGTACAGTAGAGATGCCGAAAGGCTGGAGAAGCCTGTAACATGGATTATTTGAGGAAAACTGTAGGAAGGCAACGGAGTTGGCCTAAGAGAGAAGCCATGAAAGTTACAACTACCAGCAATGCCATAGGAGTGGAGTCAGTCAAGTTTTATGGAGTTCACATCTTGCCACAGATTGCCTCAGATGCTGGACATGGAACTGTGGGACATAATGTTTTCCCTGCTGGAATCTGGTCTTGCTTTGGTCCCATTCTTTTCTATCCCCACATTTTTATCTTCTGGAATGGAAATGTTTGTCTTGTGACATTGCATGTTGGAAGTGTTTTACTTTCTTTCATTTGTGCAGGGACTCACAGCTAAGACTTTGCTTTAAAACTCAGAGAAGACTTTAGATTTGAACTTTTCCATAGTACTGAAACTTTCAGGATTTTGGCACTCTTAGAGATGGACTAAATGCCGCTTGCATGAAGTGATGCACATGAGTGCTTGTTGGGGGCAGGGACAGAATTCTATGCCTTGTATACAGATGTCCTCCCAAAGCCATCTACAGTGACTGGATTTAGGGTGTGTGAAAATGGATTAAGGGTGTGGTTAATGGAAGCTCAACCTAGGTGTGGGTGGCACCAATCAATAGGTTTGCAGTGTGGATGGAATTAAAAGAAACAGAAAGAAGACAGATTTGCATGCTGCTACTGCTACTGCCACTGCTGCTACTGGCTGGCTGCCTGGCTTGCTGGTTTGCTGGACTGCTGGTTTGCTGGATTGCTGGCTTGCTGCCTCCTGCCTGCCACGCCATGAACTGTTTCTCCTCTGTGATGGCCCTCTCCTATGCTGACTTGCCTTGAATACAGCTGACATTGGAAACCTCTACAAACTGTGAGCTGAAAAAACCTTTTATCCTTCAACTGTGGGTGTTGGGTATTTTGTCTCAGCAATGGGACTATTAACTATGATAATGCTAAAACTATTCTAGATTGTTATCTCATGTTACCCTTCAGTTTTTGATCAAAGTGCAAAAAGAGGTTGTCAAATTGCTGAATCCAGGATTAGTATTCTGCACAATGATACAATTGACCAGTTGGAATGCATTCTAACTCTAAATAAAAGAAATGTGAACTAGGTTTTAGCAAAGTGGTTTTTTTTTTCATACAATGAAGTCTAAAGGTAGGTGGCTGTGGACATTCGTGGAGGAACTCAATGAACATTGGTTCATATCTGTGCTAGTCTTTCTGCTTTTATGACATCATTTCCATTTAATTCTGTAAGAAGACACAGTACCAATGCATCAGTGCCTTTCATTGAAAAGGCAGAATCCTTCCTAGAAGCCCTAGTAGACTTGTGATACATCATTACCACTCTTACAGTACTTACATTTCTCCATATAATAGAGAACAGCTTTGATTTAAGTTTACTGTGCACCATCAAGCAATATCTAATCTAGAATCAAAAACTACACTGAATGTTTGGTCATAACATACATTAGTTTGAGAATTTGGAAAACAATATAAAATTTCTTCAAAACAAAGTAACAATAGAAATTTCATTACATTTAGTCATACCTCTTTTGGCTATCTTACCAAAAGACCTAAACTCATTGTACCACAGCAACACATGCATACTCATCTTTATAGCAGTATAACCCATAATAGCTAAATCCAAAAAGCAGCTCATATGCCATCCACCAGATGAATGGATAAAGAAAATGTGGTATTTACACTCATCAATAAAGAAGAATAAATTTGAGTCGTTTGTAGGAAAATGGATGGATCATGAGACCAGAATACTAAGTGAAATAAGTCAGTCAGAAAAAGTTAACCACATTGTTTCTCTAGTATGAGAAACCCAAAATATAAATAATGTAGAGCAAAATAAAAGAACCATGTTAAGAAACAGGGAGGTGGACTCTGTAGTGATGAGAAGGGGACCTAGGAAAGAAGAGGCAATGAGGTGAGGGGGCAGGTGGAACACAGATGCATCAAACTGCCAAGCAGAATGTAATCACTCATATTGCAAACATACCCTAATCAACATTTTTCAAAACAAAAGTACAGTGAATGTTTAAATTTTTAAAAAGAATTATTACAGTAAAAGGCACATGGCTATTAATCTCCCTCAAAGCACCCTAACTTCCAACACTTTCATCCAAATAGTTCTTGCCACTTTCTGTAGCAGTTCTGTAAGTTGTCCTTTGTGTCTTTAGTTGTGCTGTACTGACTAACTTGGTGTCCTGAATTGATTGGAATATTCATTTTTCATGTTCGGCATTAATATTGCTTTTTGAAGCAATCATAAACTGGTTTTCCATCTGTGTTCTCAGTTAAAAAATATAGCCTAAAACTAAAAGGCAACCATGCTTGATATTTTCTCTAGATTTTTGTTAGCTTTTTTTTCACCTTGATACCTTAAAGATTGGACTGTGCAAGCACAAAAGTTTTCCAATTAAACAAAGGTATTTCCTCAAACCAGACTTCTCCCAGAAGCAAAATAAAACTTTACTCCTGTAATGAAGAAACAAGGTCATGGGCTTTTAAATATATAATCAAAAACATATAAAGCAATGACACCTCATAACAGATGTCAGTAGCTCTGGAAAGTAGAAACAGAGCTTGGAGCCTCTTTTCCAGATGAAGATCTCTAACACCAGTATGTGTAAGATCTGCCTCTTTGTACCCACATCTTATACAAAGTTTCTAATACAATGGGAATAGCTGCAGCCGAAATTTCAGCCTAGGTTCTAAAATAACAGAAACCTAATTATAAAGATTCGAGATTACAGAAATGAACAATGTAGAATAAAATTTGGGACTGTGTACAGCTAAGGCTGTAGCTGGCTAGTGTTTTGTACTCATTACTGCAGGGGACCATTGACTTCCATGAAAGATGCAGTGTCCCCGGTTCTTGGATAGAAAGAAAGCTTATTTACCTCCAAGTCACATTCACATCATGGTCTCATATTTACTGTGCATAGCTTCCCAATGGAACTGTAACTGAAGTTTTATTTTTATGTTTAAATAGCACCTTTTTCTTTTTTTTTTCTTTTTTTTTCTGACTGTCACTCACCCAATCTTTTTAAATCAATTGTTATGTTTACATATGGAGCACATAACATGTTGTTTCACAACTTATTTATAGTACCAAGTAAATTATGCTTCTTTATTTTGTCCAAGCATTCACAATCTAACAGCAAACCTCTACGTCCTTAGAATTCTTCACTTTCTCTTCACCTGAGTCACCAGTCCCAAGAGCAGGAGGTTAGTTTACATGATGGATAAGGACCAGTCTCTACCATAAAACTGCCAGCTCACTAGATCTCTTTCATCAGATTCATTTCACCAGTTTCTTCAACTCTGAAATAACACCTCTATTTCAAGCTACTTATAAGTATTATTGAGACATTTAACATCATTAGAAGCCTGGTACAGAGTTAAACAATTAATTCTTCTGAATTCCTGTCTTTCACCCACTGATCTCCTAAATTGTTTTCCTTGCCACACTCAAAATAATGCTTTACACTCTCATTCAATTGCTAGAAGAAAAGAAGAAAATAAGTCAATTAATGTCAATCTCTAATTAATTTGTGATATACATGATTTAAATTTGTTCTTGAGCTAAATAACAAATTAACAACTGGCATAAATCTCTATTATTACTGAAAAGGAGTCAAAATCCAAATTATTAAACCTATGTAAAACTTTTTTGTGGTACACAAAGAATGTCGTTAGGGCTTAGGTCTAGATGTCCCCCCAAAGCCTCATGCAGTCATAGGGGGACTTTTCAGAGGTGAGTGGATCCAGAAAGTTGGTACTGGGATCAAGAGTATGTGATTACTAAATCAGTGCATTGATTGGTTAGGCATAGGTCTGACAAGCATTAAGGGTATGAGTATTACACCCCACTGCCTTGGATGGGTAGCCAGCATACAATATAAGGGACAGGAAGGGGGCTAATGCACTCTCACCTGCCTACTTGCCATGGACTATGTCTCCTCTATGATGCCCCTCTGCTGTGCCACACTATGTTGGAGCCAGCTGACTATGGCCTAAAACCTCTACAAACTGTAAGCTAAATAAACCCTTCCTCAGAGTATTTTGTTTCAGCAATGGGCAAAGTAACTAAGATCAATATTTTTTCTTTGACCTGCTAGATATACAGTGCTTGTAGAATTTCCATACAAGGCCCATTTATTAATCACATCCTCTCGGTCTATATGGTTTCTAACCTCCACCAAAGTCATTTTCTTCCTTTACACACTATTAAACACGCTGCCTTTTCCCTGAAGCCTACGCAAATGTCAGCAAAGGAATATCTCTTGATTACCTTGAAATGCATGCATCATCTTACTTGAATCACTCATTGGAAATTTATCATACATTACTCTCATTTCAATTATTGATATAATAGGTTATATTTCTGCTTATACCCTTCAGTGATTGTCTGTTGCCTGCAAGATAAAGTTCATGTTTCCATATCAGGCTTTCTCTACCTCACTACATTTATCTTCTGCCCTTTCTTGACAAGCTTTCTGTGCTCCAGCTACACCAGAATACTTCAAATTCCCTAATGTACATGTGCTAGATTCTACTGTGCTGCAAAAAAACTTTAAAACAGGGTGGATGAAATTTGTATGAATCATTGAGCATAGAGAGCAAGGTGGTAGCATATGAGGAATAGGTAAAACTCATAGAATAACTGAGTATAGATAATCAGTAGGCAAGTAGCCTGGGAAACAAAGATGTACTCAACATAGAGAATAAATTAATAATATATTGGATGTTCCAAATGAAAAGTAAATAGAGCAAAATATAACTGACCAAACAAGAGTGTTACATAGAAAGGGATCAGATCATCACATGTTGATATCTAGGACACTCCCAAGCATGGCCTCTCATTGGCAACATCGAAAGACTCCCATTCTGTACCCAAAATGTGCTTTACCCTGGAAAGTTGTTAGGAGGCTCAACATAATGTCTTTCCCTATGTCTTACTGGCCAAATACTCTTGTTTATGGACTACCTTGCTGTCTTAGAAGGACTTGTTTCCATCTAGCTGGCCTTTTCTTTCCATTTCACGTTTGCTATGATGGAAGCTACTTAACGGCAGGCCTATGGAAACATCTATTACTAAGTATCTTCAACTCTTGTCCTTATAACTACTTTACCAGTGGGGAAATCCAAGTGTGGAGGTGGGAGGTAAGATTGTGTATACCTACATTCAAGTGGTAAAGGTCTTTTATCTGTTTGCATCTAATCATATTTATAGCTTGATCTGTGTCTTTCCTTTGCACCTACTGTTTTAAAATGATTTAATAAGTGATGTGATTCAAGTATAACAGTTTGATCTGAGCCTTTCTGTTTTAAGACCTCTGGGTGTTTTGCTTGTTATCATACCTGGAAGTTATCATGGCATGTTTTACACTTGTTTATTCTCCCTACCTAGAATGCTTTTCTGCCCATTTTTTAAGGTAAATAATTACTTATTCTTTAAAACCTAGATCAGCTGATTCTACTAGCTTAGGAAGCCCCCACTGAAAATATTTTATTCATGTTTTTAATTTTTATTTTATTAGTATATGTTTGCAGTAAATACTGACTACATTCATCATGACAAGTTGGTACATGTATATAACACATCTTGTTTCTTTTTCCACCTAGTTTCCCTCCCTTCTCCACTCCCTTCTCCCATCTCTTGGTCACTCTCACTTTGGCAAAACATCTTTCGGTTTCCCATTTTCTTTATTTTGATCTTTAAGTTATTTGTAGTTATTCAAGTTATTTAAGTTTTTCATATGTTTAGTTACTTTCTTGTCACTGAAACACAATACTGGACTGTAAGGAGGGGAGAATTATTTTGGCTCACGGTATGTAAAGGTTTTGGCCCATAGTCAACTGGCTCTAAGACAAGAGGGGAAACAGCTAAAAGGAAGAGAGAAAGAGATATATGCTTCCAGGCCATGACCCCAGTGACCTCCCTCTTTCAAGTAGGTTTCACCTCCCAATATCACATTTAGCCATAAACTCATCAGTGGACAATCCATCGATGAATATTATGATCCCATGATCCACTCACTTCCTACAAGCTCTGTGAGGCTTTGAGGAACATCTAGATACAAACCATGACATCATATAAGCTAAACCATGGAATATTTAAACTTGTGTATCTATTTCACTTAGCAAGCAAAGCCCTTCTTCTCCCTAACCCTTTCTTTGTGTCACCACTGTGCCTTGTATTAGGCAGCCTTTAAAATGGGTCTCAGTGATTCCCACTTTCTGGTATTCACACCATCATGTAATTCCCTTTCCTTGTGCATGGCTGGACCTAATGATTCACTTCAAATGGATAGAAATATAGCAAAAGCGATGCAATGCTATCCCTGAAAATACCTTTTGAAAGAAGTTACTTCTTTCTAACTGGCCTTTTCTTGCTATTTTTAGTTTGCTATAATGGAAGCTGGCTGAAAGTTACCCTGTGGAAATAAATGTGTGACAGTGGAACGAGCAAAATCTCTTGCAAATCACTAGTGAGACACAGAGGCTCTCAGTCCTGCAACATGCAGGGTACTGAAAACTACCAACAGCCATGTGAATGAGCTCAGTTGAACCTTCAGATAAGATCACAGTCCCAGTCAACCCCTTGATTGTAATCTTGTACAAAACCTGAAATAGAAGCATCAAACCCAGATTCTTGGCCTATATGATCTGGGAGATGAGAGATATTTGTTGTTTTCAACTTCTAATTTTACAGGAAATCTTTTATGCAACCCAACAGTAACTAGCTAACCATGTCCCATACACATATCTGTCTTGAAACCAGTCACAGAGCAATGGTATGTTAACATCTGTGCCATCCATAAGACAGTTGTCACCTTGTAGAGAGAGATTCTATTTTACATGTTTTTACTTTACAAGCACTCACTACCATACCGTCTTAGAAAAAAGTTAATAAATATGAGAGACTAAATGATGGGATCAATACTAGACTCTTCTGGATAAGTTTTTTTTTCTTCTTCTTCTTCTTCTGAGCCAAGGAGATGCACACACAGCAACAGAGGAATTCTTTGACTCTTCCCTGAGGATCCATCATCATCTGTGATGATGTGAAACATAAACCATCTGTCCACAGAGACCCTTTCAATTCCCCATGCTGTCTGAGTAAAAAACTACAGAAAATGGCACATTTTCAAGAGTCTTTATTCATGCCAGCTTTTGTTTTCCTTCTAAACCTATTATTTTAAAGGAACTCATTCAGGGAAAAATGCATTGCTCTGAAATAAGATTATACAGTCAAATAGCAATTTCATTACATCATAGGTACAGTCAAAACTGAAATGGTGGTTATGACAAATCAAAATTGTTGTTGGATGTAAGGGAGCTATCTCATAGATTATACCAGACTAAATGAAATGCACAACTGTCCACAATTTTCAGCCTGCATTCTGGGAAAATTTAATTAAACTCTATAACACAAAATTGTTTTTCCTATTTGGTCTTTGATCAGGGATCACTAAGGTAAATTAATTACTTGATAAAATAGTACTTTGTTTTTAGAAACTTGGTGTGTCAATTAATAGATTCAACCATCAAAATTATGAGGGAATATTATGTGAGCAATGAAAACACAGGTACAATAATGGACACTTTACCAGCCTTACTGTCTTTATATATAAACTGAACTGATTAATTAAATCTGTCAACATAGAAGGCAAATTGAGGCACACATAATTAGGGAACAAAGAGTATATTCAACCCCAAATGCGAATGACAACTAGGAAAAAACTATACAAATTCTAGTTGCACAGAATAAGCATTCTAAAAATGACATCTGTGGGATCTGGTTTTTTATAGATTAAAATATAAAAAAGAATGAGATAGATGTTACAGCAAATGGTGGCTACGATTGTATTCATTGTCAAAAATAGCACAGGATGTTGATTGGCTATTGCTAATTTACGTCATGCATTCCAGTTAAAAACTGTGATAAGCAGGAAAAGGCTTTTACTGAGGTTATTTATTTTCTTCACAGCATCAGGGAGTCTACAGAAACCTGCAGTGCTAGGTCAGAATGACCTGGGTGACTGTGGTCTCATGTCTCTTGTTTCCCTTGGGTTATAAAATTATGTGACCTAATTTTTGTGACATTTTAAATCCTTCTTCAAATCTTAGTAAGAAGCAAACTTCATAGAAACCTGACCCTACCAGTTTCTCAACCAGTCTTACTGTTGGACTTTTATGCTCCCTTACATTTAAACTATATTACAGTAGCACAGTATTCAAAAGTAGAAATAAGATAGCAAAGAATATTGGGAGCTTTGGGAGAATGTGATGCAGGTATTTAAATCATGCCAGAAATAGGAAAATCTAACGAATGAGGTACCTGGCCTACAAATGCAGTGGTGAATACTGAAACACTGTTCTCACAACCTCATCATTTTTTTCTCGCAGTACTCCTCTATAGCACAAGTAGGGACAGAATGGGAATTTACTTTCTAGAAGACGCTAGATTCAAATTTATGAAGTAAGTTTATGGGCAAGTAAACAAATTTATTTTTAAGCAGTCTAACTCCTTTGAATACTTGAAATTATGATTAAAAATATTTTATTGTTGCCTAATGCCTTTAGGACTGATCAATACAGAAAACCTTGAGA
Organism: Dasyprocta punctata; assembly: GCA_004363535.1. NCBI lineage: Eukaryota > Metazoa > Chordata > Mammalia > Rodentia > Dasyproctidae > Dasyprocta > Dasyprocta punctata. The sequence continues at coordinate 41,182 of RJWM01000683.1, forward strand.
GAATTATTTTGTAAGAACTCTGTCCAATGTTTTCCCTGATGTTAAAATGTACTATAGAAAGCAGAAATGTATTGACTCATAGTTCTGGAGGCTAGGAAGCCCAGGATCTAGAACCAGCACCTATTTTTGCTGAAGCACTCTATAGCAGCAGGGAAAAAGGCAAAAGAAGACAAGAGAGTGACAGAAGAAACCAAATGAAACTTTCCCTTGCCTTTTGCAAAATGGACCTTTCCATAACAAAGAAATTAATCCATTCTTCTGGGCACAGTCCTCATGGCCTGGTTGCATAATGACCTCAGTTCTTAATACTGCACAGTGGCAATTAAATTTCAACTCAAGCTTAACATGGGACAAACATTCCAACCATAATTCACAGTATGAAATATACAAATTTAATTTGGGTTAGGATATGCATATGTTCTTACTTGACCTATAACTCTTAATAAATTATTATTTTCAGGGATTCTGGGAAACTTGAAATGAGAGTTTCGTGTGTAAAAGAGACATAATGGTCGATACAGTTATGGGTGATATAAATAGATACAATATGATTTAGGAATTACAAAATAAATAAAAGTGGTCAGAGATTTGATTAAAATAATGATGTGGGGGCCAATGTACATCATTATTTATTTGTTTTCTTTAACAATCAAGGGCATAATAAAGTCAATACAAATAATAGAAAAGTAAATTATTCTGGTAAGAGATATAAGATCTTTGTTATCTGATAAACAGTTACACAGGGTGTAAACAATAATTTTTCACATAGTAGAGAGAGACATTAATAAGGAAATCAATAAGCAAAACCATCAAGATGAGCCAAATGCTGCTAACATGTTTATACATTTCATAATTTATTGTTGGGCTTTTAACATATTTTTAAAATGCTGAAAATAAGCACCCCAAAGCTACAACTGCTTCATAGCATAAAAACTAAGAGACAAAGGTATATAAATGCAAAAGTATGATTTGTAATTTATATTTAAGTGTTCTATTCTACTTAAAGATTATCTAGGCACCTAATAATGTCCATTAATTAACACACTAACATCAGCCCTAGTTTTTTGCTTGTTTGCTTTTGTTTGTTTTTTGTTTGTTTATTTTGTTTTGTTTTGCTTTGTTTTGTTTTGTTTTTGTCTTTTTGAGACAAGGTCTCGCTATGCAGTTCAGGCTGGCCTTGAGCTCACTTTGTAACCCAGGCTGATTTGGAACTTGCAATGAATCTCCCTTCTCAGCCTCCCAAGTGCAGGGATTACAGGTGTGCACCACCAAACCCAGCAGGCTGAGGTTTTAAGACAGATATTGTGAAAATTATCTTCAAATTAGTATATATTATAAAATGTAATTTCTGTTAAATTACAATGTCAAAGTAAATATCCAATTTACTTGAACACAAAGTTGTATTTCTCACAATCTTAAATACTACTTAGTATTAAAATTGACATACTTGATCCATAAAGCTCTGTAAGATTAGAGAAAACAATTATAAATCAGAAAATTCATATATGTTTAAACTCAAATTTTTAAATTAGACTCATTTAGCACAGATTTATCTTAATTAGGTAACTTGAACCTTTAAAACATCTTTGTGTTAACTTCTATAAGAAATTATTTTTCCAGAACACTTAAAATGTAAGCAATTTTCTTATTTTCTTAAAATTGGCAATTATTTGATTTACATTAATATTTACTTTTCTAAATAAACCAGTCAAGACAGGGTGCCTATATACTTAGCAGCTGTATAGTCTAATTTATTAATAATGTCGTATAATTAGAAGTAAACATCCTTCTGAATTACAGAGATAAAGATACTTACAATGAATATAAATTTAGATATGCACTTTTTCCACAGATCAGAAATAGACATAGAAATGCAAAAACTCAACATTTAGATATCAAGTGACTGTTTTTCATTCTCCTTGACTAAAGATTCTTAATTGATTTGCACTAAAAATATACAAATCAACAAGACAAATGACAAAAACTAACAAACTAGGATCTCTGTTGTCTCTTACCCAACAGAGTATAGAAGGCTACCTCTATAATCCATTAACTATTTACATAAATCATTAGATGGTCACACCACAAACACAAATTCCCAATCCATGCTGTTAACAGTGGAGAATAGCTTAGGGGGCTGTAAGCAAACTAGAAACAAAAATAAAACAAAAAATCAGTAGGAGGTGAGAGAAATAGAGTCAGCAAAGTTACAATCTATTAACTTTTGGGTTTCATCTCAGAAAAACAAGAAAAGATAGGCCTGGATTTAAGTCTCCTACAAGATGTACATTTTTGGCAATACATCTTGTCTAATCTGTTAGGTAAATCCATTGAGTAGCATGGTAGATTACTTCCAAAACTGTTACAAGATGATCATTCTAAAAATAAAATCATGTAAAAATATAAACATGGGTCAAAGATTTTAATTAACCTATTAATTAATGAGAGGATCAGTAAGAAGTTACAGTCAGTTGAAAGAAAGACCTAGAAGTAGGCATACTGAAAAGACACACACTAAAAACAATGAATGAATTTAAATGGGCAAAAGTGATCAGTCTCTGCAGAGCAATAAATAAACACAATGGCAATTTTACAGGTAAGAAAAATTTACATTACTAAAATGTATATGCTCTATTTCACTATTTTTTGTTTTCTTTCTTTCTGAGTGGGGTAGTAGGTATTGAGGCAGGGTCTTGTTCTGTAAAGCTGGCCTTAATCTGGAGATCATTCTGTCTCGGCCTTCCAAGTGCTGAGATTATAGATGTTAATAGCTATGCCCAGCTATTTTATTCATGTTCATGCTGCAAACTGATGTAAAGGTACCCATTCTAAATGCTACAGTTGTATATTTAATTCTATTGGCTGGACAACTTGGTTCACTTGTTATTACTATTACAGAGAAATCTTAAATGAATAGCTCTGCTTTTGCCTTCTTGGGTACAAATGAGTAGGCACTTAGAATGACTGGGTTGAGAGATATCCACTGAATCAAGATGTTGTTAAGAAGTTACCCTACCAGATGTATACATTTGTTTCCTCCATGGACTATGTGTCTTTTAATTTTCCTATAGGGACACAAATGTTCCTTGTTATCAGTCATTAACTTTAGCTAATTTTAGATGTCTGGAAAATAGTCTCTTATTCTTCTAATTGATAATTTTTGACTATAGAAATGAATGGTATTTTATTTGTTTTTTTAAAAAATAGTACGTAATGATATGAATTACCCAACTTAATGAATTTGCCCAACATTTGACTTATAAAAATTAATAACAAAATACTAATTTTGTATTGAAGATCACAGAATAACTTTGTTTTGTTATTACCATAGTATCTAGATGCTTAATCAAAAACATGGAAATGTATGTAATCCCTTTCTTGTTTTTGCCTTTAAGATAAACACCTGTCAATTACTTTAATCTTGGAGTGTTCACTATGATTTCTAAAAAGCAACATAAGCCTTACTTAAATTTTTATTTCCATAATCTATACATCCCTTCCCCAAAAAATATAGTTCACAGCAAATTAAACATGTATTTAATCATCTAATCAAATGAACAGAAAAGGAACAATGTTTATCTATAATGTTCTTGTCTGATATTTAGTGCTATACTATGACTTGTCTTTTTACCTCATAAATTTATACATCATTCATGGTTTTGACCTCTAGAGAAATGGTTCCAAATGTAGCTTGCAAATAAAAATATTAAAACTATTTCTCTGTGTTAGTAATCAAATATTAAGAGTACTATTTTTCATCTATTTTTTTATTTAAGAGAAAAAAGACAAAGAAAAGAAAGACAAAAAGCAAAACAGACAAATGACAACAGCAAATCCAAAACAGTAAAATTATAGGCTTACAAAACAAGATGACAGGAACTTGACAATGGTTGCAATACTGCGTATCGTTACCTTCAACACGGTTGTTACATTAACAGATATAGACATATAAAATTGATCTAATCATATGAGTATTAACTGTTCTTTCTCAATAACTGATACATTCAGCAGTATAGTCATTTTAGCTATCTTGCATATACGTATATACAGATTTATGTCCTTTTCCTCTTCCCTCTTCTTTCCTCCTTTTCCCTTTCCCAATTACTTTTGCTCTTTGAGCAGTTTCTTAACCTTACATAGTATTTATTGTAGATTTTGGATCATATATACTGTTTCAGTTTCTTACACAAGGGAGACAATATGGTATTTATACATGTGGGTTTGATTTATCTCACTTATGAGTATGGTTTCTAGTCACGTCCATTTACTTATAAAAGTCTCAATGAAACCTTTCTTGAGAGCTGCGTAGTACTACATTGTATAAAAATACCACATCATTTTTATTCATTCTTTGATTGATGGGCACTTCAGTTGTTTCCAAGATTTGGCTATTACAAATTGGGTTGCTATAAACATGGCTGCACAAATATTGCTGTGGTATGATGTTTTGGGGGTTTTACTGGTTTTTTTTTTTTTTTTTTTTTTTGTAGCAGCGGGGATCGAACTCACAATCTTGCACCTGTCAGGCACTTAAGCCACTGAGCCAAACTCCTGGCCCTGGTTTTTTGAGGCAGGGTCGCACTATGTAGCTTAGGCTAGCCTTGTGATCGCGTTGTAGCCCAAGCCAGCCTCAAACTCACAATGCTCCGCCTACCTCAGCCTCCCAAGTGCTGGGTATGATGCTTTCAATTCTTCTGGGAAAATGCCCAGAAGCAGGCAGGATAGCTGGGTCAAATGGGATCTCTAATCCTACTTTTTTGAGCAATCTTCACACTGATTTCCACAGTGGTTGCACCAGTCTACACTCCCACCAACAGTGGGGAAGAGTTTTTTCCACACAGCCCCTCCAGCATTTGTTGTTGCTTGATTTGTTATCTTGACCATTCTTTCTGGAGTGAGATGGAATCTCAGTGTTGTTTTGCATTTCCCAAATGACATTGATGTTGAACATTTTTTCATATATTTATTTGTCATTTGTATTTCTTCCTCTGAGAAGTGTGTATTCATCTCAGATGCCAATTTTTGGATTGGGCCCTTGAAATTTAAGGGTCTGATTATTTTTTAATTCTTTATATGTTTTAGATAGAAGTCCTTTGTCTGATGGACAATTGGCCAAGATATTTTCCCAGTTCTTGGGTTTTCTTTTCACTCTGTTGGAGATTACTTTCGACATGCAAAAACTTTTTAATAGGACTAGATTCCAGATGTTGATTCTGGGAAGTATTTCCCATGCAGTTTGATTTTTGCTCATAAACTCTCTGCCTACTCCTGTGTCATCAAGATTTTTACCTACTTTGTCTTCCAACAAATTTAATGCCTCTGTATTAATATTCAGATCTTTGATTCATTTTGGCATTATTTTAGTGCATGGTGGTAGACATGGATCTAGTTTTAGTTTACAGCATATAGAAAGGCAGTTTTTCCAGCACCATTTGTTAAAGAGGCTATCTTTCTTCCAATGTACATGTATGGCCCCTTTGTCAAAGATGAGGTGGCTGAGTGTGTTTGTAGTTGTGTCTGTATCTTCTAATCCATTCCATTGATCTTCAGGTCTGTTTTGATTCCAGTACCATGATGATTTTATCACAGTAGCTTTGTAGTATATTTTTGAGTCGGGGATTGTGATACCTCTTGCCTTACCTTTGTTGTCCAGAATTTCCTTTGCTATTCTAGGGCTTTTCTGGTTCCAGATGAATTTCAGGAATGATTTTTCTGGCTCTGTGAGGTATGCAAGTGGTATTTTGATTGGGATTCCATTAAATCTGTATAAAAATTTGGGGAGAATGGCCATTTTCATGATGTGTGCTCTTCCTATGCATGAACAGGGAATATCTTTCCATTTTCTGAAATCTTCTTCGATTTCCTTTTTCAGAGTAATGTAATTTTCACTGCGTAGATCTTTCACTTCCTTTGTTAGATTGATTCCTAAGTACTTCAATTTTTTGGATGCTATAGTAAAGGGTGTGGCTTCCTTTATTTCTCTCTCAGTGAGTTTGTTGTTTGTGTACAAGAATGCTATTGATTTTTGAGTGTTGACCTTGTATCCAGCAACATTACTGAATTTGGTTATTACATCTAGAAGTCTTTCAATGGATTTTTGTGGGTCTTCTATGCAGAGTATCATATCACCTGCAAACAAAGATAATTTTACTTCTTCTTTTCCTATTCTCATGTTAAATCACTCTGGCTAATATTTCCAGAACTATATAGAATAGGAGTGGTGACAATGGACATCCTTGTCTTGTTCCTGATTTTAGGTTGAAAGTTTTCAGTTTTTCTCCATTTAGTAAGATGTTGGCTGTTGTTTTATCATATATGGCTTTTATCAGGTTGAGGTAGAGACCATCTATTCAAATTTTCTGTAGGGTTTTTATCATGAATGAGTGTTGGATTTTGTTGAAAGCTTTTTCTGCATCTATTGAGATGATCATGTGGTTCTTACCCTTGGCTCTGTTGATGTGATGTATTACATTTATTGATTTGCATATGTTGAACCATCCCTGCATTCCTGGGTTGAATCCCACTTGATCATGGTGAATAATCTTCCTAATAACTTGCTGTATTCTATTTGCCAGTATTTTATTGAGGATTTTTGCATCTATGTTCATCAGGGAGATTGGCCTGTAATTTTCTTTTTTGGTTGGGTCTTTCTCTGGTCTTGGTATTAGGAATGAGTTAGGGAGACTTGCTTCCCTTCCCATTTCATTGAAGAGTTTGAGGAGTGTTGGCATTAAGTCTTCGTTAAATTTCTTGTAGAATTCAGTGGTGAATCGAACAGGACCTGGGCTTTTCTTTGTTGGTAAGGTTCTAATTACATTTTCAATTTCTTTATCTGAAATTGGGTTATCCAGCAGTTTTACATCTTTTTGATTCAGCTTTGGTAATTCATAGGTTTCTAGGAATCTGTCCATTTCTTCTGTGTTATTGAATTCATGTGAGTAAAGGTTTTTGAAGTAGGTGTTGATGATCTTTTGTATTTCCACAGGGTCTGTAATGATTTCACCCTCTTCATTTCTTATTGCATGGATCTGAGTTTTTTTTCCACTTTTTGATAAGGTTGGCTAAGAGTTTATCAATTTTATTTTTTCTTTCAAAGAATCAACTATTCGACTCATTAATTCTTTGTATTGTTTTCTTAGTTTCAACTGCATTAATTTCTGCTCTGATATATATAATTTCCTCCCTTCTTAGGGCTTTGGGCTTGAATTGCTCTTCTTTTTCTAGAAGTTTGAGGTGCATCATTAGGTTGTTTATGTATGTTCTCTCCATTTTTCTGGTGTGGGAGTTTGGTGCTATAAATTTCCTTCTGAGGACTGCTTTCATTGTGCCCTAGGGGTTCTGATAATTTGTATTTGCATTTTCATTTGATTTTAGATATTAATTTCTTCTTTAATTTCTTCTGTGACCCATTGATTGTTTAGGAGAGTATTACTTAATTTCCATGTGTTTATGGGGTTCTTGTGGGGTTTTTGTCATTAATTTCCAATTTTATTGTGCTATGGTCAGAAAATATGCATGGAATTATTTCAGTTACTTTGCATTTACTTAAGCATGTTCTGTGGACTTGTATATGATCTATTTTAGAGAATGACCCATGTGCAGCTGAGAAGAATGTGTATTCTGATGTTGATGGGTGGAACACTTGGTACACATTAGGTCCATGTGTCCATCAGTTTGGTTCAGTTCTGTTATTTCTTTGCTGATTTTTTGTTGGGTTGATCTGTCTCTTTGTGACAGTGGGGTGTGGGGTGTTAAGGTCCCTGGATGTAACTGTATTATTGTTTATTTGGTTTCTTGTGTCTATTAAGAATTGTCTTACATAGTTGGGTGCCCCCATATTTGGTGCACATATATTTATAATTGTAATCTCTTCCTCTTGAAGTTTTCCTCTAACAAGTATGTAGTGACCTTCTTTATCTCTTTTGATCATTCTCAGTTTGAAGTTCACAGTGTCTGCAAACATAATAGCTACCCCTGCTTTTTTCTGGGTTCCTGTTGCATGGAGTATTGTTTTCCAGTCTTTGATTTTTAGTCTGTGAATTTCCTTTTGAGTGAAATGTGCTTCTTGTACACAGCATATTGTAGGATTTTGTTTCTTAACCCACTCTGCTAGTCTGTTTCTTTTTATTGGTGAGTTGAGACCATTTACATTGCTTGATATAACTGATATGTACTGACTCATCCCTGTCATGATATCTTTCTGTTGTTGGTTTTCTATGTTTTCTATTTAATTGTTTGCCCTGCTTAGTGGTTTCCTTTTGTTGTTGCTCTTAAGATTGTAGTTATCTTTGTCTCTTTCTAGAGAGGCTTTCAGTACTCTTTGTAGTGTTGGTTTGGTGGCCATAAATTTCTTCAGTTGTTCTTTATCATGGAAGTACCTTATTTCTCCATCAATTTTTAAAGGTAGTTTTTCAGGATACATCAATCTGGGTTGAAAGTTGTTTTCTTTCAGGATTTGAAATACTTCACTCCATGCTCTTCTTGACTTAAAAGCTTGTGTTGAGAAGTCTGCCGTGATTCTGACGGGCTTTCCTTCATAGGTGATCTGTTTCTTTTCTCTGACAGCCTTTAGTATTCTGTTCTTGTGCTGTATTTCTGATACCCTAACTATTATATGTCTGCATGAAGATTTATTTTAGTTATGGTTAATTGGGGTTCTGTATGCCTCACTTATCTGTATATCAGATTCTCTTCCCATGTTTGAAAAATTTTCTGCTATTATTTCTGCAAATAGTCTTTGCAGATCATTAGTATTGACCCTTGCTTTTTCCTTGATGCCTATTAATTTCATTATTTCTTTTGGCACCATCTTGCAGCTGTTGAATTGTTTTTTCCTGGTTCTTTGTTATTTTTAAGAGATCTTTTCTTTCATGATCTTAAGCTCCCATACTGTCTTCAAGGTCTGAAATTCTGTCTTCAGCTTCATAAGTGGTTTTGCCAACTTTCCATGGAATTTTTCATTTCCTGAATTTCACTTTGAACCTTTTTCATGCATTCTATTTGTGTCTTATTTTGTTCATTCAAAGTTTCCATCATTTTCTTATGTTCTTCTATTTTTTATCTTGATCTTCTTTAGAAACACACAGCATTTCTTTCATAATGATTGTCATTTCATTTTTTAGCTGAGAGATTATTGCTGATTTGAGTTCCTCTATAGCTTCATAGAGTTGTTTCTTTACTTTGTTTGCTATCATTTCAGAAAGTTCAGTTGTGTGATTCCCAGTGTCTTCCATTTCAGTGTCTCTTGGGTTTGTTCTCAGTGGGCTGGGGAATTGAGACTGCCTCTTGCTCTTTTGTTTTGTCATTTTCTTCTGGGACCTGTGTGACTGTGCAGGCAGCCACCTCATGGATTGCACTAGAACACTGTGCTCGGTAGAGCTTCAATACTCCAATATCCCCATGGCTAGCTGTGGTACACCCCCAGACTGTGGCACTGAATCCTTGTGCTCTGTGGTCTGTGAGACTGGTCGTGTGTTCCCCTGATGAACTTTGTTGGGTTGCTCTGGGATGCTGGGCTGGGCAAAGTTTGTATCCTCCCTGTAGCTAGCAGGGTCACACCCCTGGAGCTTGTTCTTGGGGCCTAGAACCTGGCTGTGTAACATTCAGAACCTCTGCAACCTAAGTGGCAAGCAGAGATGCACCCTTGTGGTGTGTTGCTGGACCTTCCACCTTACTAGGTGGGGGTGAGAATCCCTGGGACCCTGGCAGCTAGGCAGAGCACACCCCGGAGTGTGGTACAACCAGGACCTTGAATCTGGCTGTGAGGAGTCCAGAGCCTCTGGAGCACAGGGCAAGTCTGGGCATGCCCCTGGCATAAGGCCTTTCATCTATTTAATAAACAAAATAGTACAATATCCAACTGAGCAATGATGAATAAAAATTGATACTTTCTTGTATTGTTTACTTTTCTCTCATTGCTAAGACACAAAACTTGCCCAAAATGAATGAAGGATATATTTATTTAGCTTACAGCTTGTGGAGGTCTCAGTCCATACTCAGCTGGCTCCAAGGCAGAGAGGAACAGCTAAGGAGCAAAGGTTCATGGTGGTTGAGGCAGGAGAATCTTTGGAAGTTCAAGACCAGTCTGGCCTACAAAGTGAACCCAAGGCTAGTCTGCACCACATAGTGAGACTCTGTCTCAAAAAGACAAAAAAAAAAAAAGAAAAGAAAAGAAAAAAGAAAAAGAAAGAAAGAAAGAAGAAAAAAGGTAAAAGAAAAGTAAAGAAATTATACTCTGAAGCTACCTAATGATGTCAACCTATAGGTGAATAATTAAGTAGATGATGGGGTATCTGTAGTAGAGAGCCTTGAAAATACATTAAAATGTATTCATTGAGAATACCAAAGAATAAAGAAAATTGTTACCTGTAGGTTTACTAAGCAACAAAGTAACTTGTACATTGAATATAGTTTTAACTTTATTAAACAATACACTTTCTGGGAGTATAGCTCAATGACACACCAACTACTTAGTATGCACAAGGTCTGGGATTCAATCCCAGCATTAGAAGAAAGGAAATTAGTACTAAAACCTCCAACAATGAGGTAATGCGTCATTTTTTTATTCTCTTATCAATAATTTTCTGCATTTTTCAGATCCTTTAATATGATCAAGTACTAATTTTGCATTAGATTTATAATAGTAATATTACATGTATTTGTATCTCTATAAGTATATAGTTTAAAAATAATAATAGCTACTCTCATTGAAATTAAATAGGTACACCTACTACATACTAAGCATTGAACTTCTGTGTACATATAATAGCTCTCTTCACTTTCCATATTTCACTCTGTATCCCATCTATCTAAAATCTCTGCTCATGGAATTCCATAAACTTGGGCTAAGGTGCATTGTGTCCAAGTTGCCACCAATCAAATAAGTGCAAGATTATGCTGTCTTGCATTTCAATTCTAAGTGATTTTCATATTTTCAATGACATTATCAAGTCATTGGATTTTTAGAAAAATGTCAAAGTCATATTCCCCAATGAAAAAAAAAGAAGATACCTTACCTATTTTATAAAACAAACACTTGTTCTATGTACTATCTCCTGATATAGTATAGTATTAAAAAGATTATAATGTCCTGAATGTGCAGTTGGGTATTTTTAACTACTATCATCAATTCTGACAGTATCTTCTTATTCTTGGTAGGTTGTCTGTTATTTGTATAGTAATTTTTATTAGGTTAACAATGTTCTGAATTACTGATAATTAAATGAACCCTAGACATATGGTAAGGTACACTTTGCTTTTTAATCTATTTTACTACTTATGGGAGAAGTTCTACTAGACCAATTTTTCTCTGACTAGACTCATTTGGCCTAAATATTGTAGCAATAGCTCGTGAGTCCAAGATATCTTGCCACTTACAGCCTATGGAAGTTTGAAAACATTTTTACACCCCAGCAAGTGACAGTACCTTTACCATTGACATTGGGATGAAAATGTCATCAACATTATAAGGCTACCATAAATAATAAGTTAAGTAATTCACCTGCAATAGAAAAAATCAGCAAAATTGATATATTCATGCACCAATTTTCCAAGGTGAATGTAATTATTATGCATCACAAGCATATACTAATAATTTTTAAAAAACAATGCCTTCCCCTAAGAAATCTATGTCATAATACTCTGGATCCAATATTTTCCTTCATATTTCAAAATAGACTTTGCCCACACGGTCAGGAATTTGAGGAGAAGAGATTATTCTGTATTATTTGAGTGAAGCCAGTAGAATCCCAGTGATATTTTAAAAATAAAAGCAGAGTCAGAGTAATGACATGTGAGAACAAAGCAGAGCTTGGTATGAGGTGCTTTGAGGTGGATGAAAGAGCTCATGAGCCAAGCAATGCAAACAGACTCTAAAAGATGGAAAAGATAAGAAAATGGATTGTCCCTTAAAATTTCAAGAAGGAACACAGCCAGAATTTTGATTTTAGGACTCTGACCTCCAGAACTGTAAAAGGATAAATCTGTATTGTTTTAACCCACTTAATTTGCAGTGGTTTGCTACAACAGCAATGAGAAACTAAACCAGAGCACAATGTGCTTGGCACAGTGCCCCACTTGCAGGATTCTAATTCAAGTCTCTCTGGCTTCTTAGGTCAAGGTAAGAGTTGTTTATACCCACACTCCATTATTCATGAGTCCAACCTGCTCCAAGATTGCTGAGACTTCCAAAGGGGTTTGCAGGATTGGCCATCTCTGATTATTACCTTCGCTGAACTGGTTTAGAGATTAACAATTGATTTAGTAAATAATATTTATAGAGCACTGTCCTGGGTGTGTTATCAAGATACGAGATTTGGTCACTTTTCGTTATTGCTACTTCACGATTTGCTTTCCCACATCTAAATTCCTTTTAAATTTCACACAGCATTTTATCTTTGTTTCTTGTCATTCACATCTCAGGCCTGCAGAATTGGAACTTTAAATAGCAAGGTATTTTCCTACACAAACTACCCTATCTGTCAACTAATAAAAATGAGTATGAACTATGCAAATGACACATATTATTCTTAATCTGTTACAGCACTTGGTAAGTATCAGCTGAAAGAAATAACATCTATGTGCTCATTAGTCATGACATAGGCTAGTCCATTCACTTTTTCTCATCTGTTTCTTTGGGTGATTAAAGACACAGCTTGCAGGCCAAACAGGCTTTCAACTATCCCTCAAACACACTTCATGATGTAAATCTTTTAACCGCTCTTCACTAACAATCTCAACAATTCTTTTTTTTTTTATTTTAAAGAGAATAAAACCAAAGAAAATAAAACAGAATAAAACCAATCAAAATAAACCAGTATAAATGATACAGGACTTCAAAACATTTCAAAACCAACAATGGTTACCATAATGTTTTTCGTTGTCTTCAGAATAGCGGCAGATACCTTTGAACATAGTAAAAATTGAACAGAGCATAATAAAATAGTAACGATAAAAACAAAACAATGGATGCAATAAAGGACTTCAAAACAAGCCAATAGTAAATCCAAACTGGCTAGCGTAATATGTCTTGTTATCTTTGAAAGAGCTGCTCATGCCATCAGATTTAACATAATCAAACGAAATGAGAGAGAATAAAATCCCACCCAGCAAAACAATGAAAATGGTATGGTTTCCTGGTCAGGATCGCTTCCTCATGAAGCCTTGTTCTCTCCCTCTGTAGTCTGTAAATGGCGCTGATTCATGGAGAGAGGCTTGGGTCTGGCAGTCCCCACTCCGGTAATGGCAGGCGTGTGGCGCTGGTTCATTCTCACCAGTCTTAAGGATATGAACACTACATCTCAAAATTTTTGTTCTTGTTTTCCCTCTTCTTTTGCATGTTCTTTTTATATGAATTCTAATAAGTTGGACAATTATATTATACAAACATTAAGTTTCAAACTTGTGTGCTACCCTCTATAAAATTAAAAGTTAGGAAAAATTTTCAACAATTAAAAATTTGTTCATTTAAATTCAGATTTTTGTAGCAAAAGTGTCCTCTCAATGTGTGTATGTGTATGCATGGATGTATATGTGTATGTGTATGTCCACCCAGATTTTAAGCTCCTTACAAGCCAAGACTTCCTGGATTGTGTTTTGTCAGCAATGAGAATTATTTCACTCCCAGACATTGAATATACATGATTATAATTCCAGTGACTCTTAAGTTCAATGACCATGCAGCATGGACCTTAACAAATGAATAGTACAGAGACATCCTTTCTGTTCATTTCAAAGTGTCTTGGGACCACAATTCTAACTAACATCACATTATAGTGCTCTGACCTAACCTTCTCAATAAATTGGATTATAATGTAAGCCATCCTAAATGTCTTTCAAAGAAGAAACGTGAATGCTATGCTGTCATGAAACTACCTCTGGGAAATCTGTCATTAGAAGAACAGATAGTTAATGATTTTGCCTGTGGCTGGTCCTATCTCATTATACTTTAATTTACTATCTGCCAATAATGTTTTCACATATGGGATGAATACTCTGAATGTGAAAATTTAGAAATATAGATCAAATAAAAATTTAATATTGAAGTCCCCAAACCATCCATTTTGTGTCCTTTGCTACCTTTAATTGCATAGAAGATTTATTATATTTGCTTGAGTCGGCCAGTGTGAATACATTTCTATGTGAATGTGTCAGGTGACCGACCACTGCTGGGCAATCATGTCAGGCAAGGGAACAAATGGCAACGCAAGGAGCAATCATTCTTAGAGCTGTTCATTGCTGCATCTCACACAAGACAGAAAAGCCAAACAGAACTCTACCCAGAGACATCTTTCTTTCTGTTGATGATCAAGGGAATTCTTGCTGAGTAATTTTTTTCTCACAAAGAACTTCTGCACTCAGTTCACTTAACCGTAAGCACACAAAATCTAGAAATGCCAATCTCTCATTAATTCCCCTCAAAATTACTCCCTCTCACTTTTCTCTTAGTGTCATCTTTTTTAAAAAATTTATGTATTTATTTTAATTAATTTTATTGGTATATTTTAGATATACATAATGATAACATTCATCATAGGGAATTCAAAAATAAGTACTGGTGCACATGATATATCGTGATTGTTTTTTTCTCATTCCCTTCTCCTCCTTTCAACCCTTCCTTACTTACAAGATATTTGTTTGCATTTTAATCTTTTTATTCTCTTTTTCCCTTTTCTCTTCCTTTCTTTACCTGTTCCCCACCCGTTTCCCTTCCTATTTGAACAATTTCTTCCTATTTCACAATATCTATTATACATTTTGATCCTTATTTACACTTTCAGTTTCTCACACCAGAGAAACCATGCTATATTTGAATATCTGTGTTCAATTTATTTAATTTAAGAATATGGTCTCAAGGTGCATCCATTTACGTAGAAACGTCTCAAGTTTATCCTTCTTCATGGTCAAACAGTACTTTATTTATAGAAAAAAAAAGACACATTTTCTTTATCCATTCAGCAGCTGATGGGCATGAGGTTCTGCTTCCAAGATTTGGTTATTACAAACAGTACCACTACAAGCATGGGTTTGCATATATCACTGTGATATGATGCTTTTAATTCTTTTGGGAAGATACCAAGAAGAAGACTACCTGGGTCAAATGAAACCTCTAGTTTTACTTTTCTAAAGCATCTCCTCACTGATTTCCACAGTAGTTGCACCAGTCTACACTCCCACCAAGAGTGGAGAAGCGTTCCTTTTCCTCCATAGCTCCACCAGTATTTGCTATTGGTTGATTTCTTGATAATAACTATTCTTTTTGGAGTCATATGGAATCTCAGTGTTGTTTTAATTTGTATCTCTCAAATGGCCAGTGATGTCGAACATTTTTATATATTTATTTGATGTTTGTACTTCCTCATCTGAGAAGTGTCTATTCATTTCAGATGCTCATTTTGGGGTTGGGTCTTTAAATTTGGGGGTCTTTTTTTAGTTCTTTATATGTTCTAGATATCAATTCATTGTCTGAGGATTAGCTGGCAAAAATTTTTTCCCACTCTGTGGGTTCTTTTGGTGTGTTTGTGGGTACCAGGAATCAAACTCAGAACCTTGTTCTTGCCAGGCAGGCACTGCAATACTGAGCTATATCCCTGGTGCCTGTGGGTTTTCTCTTCACTCTGTTGGTGGTTTCTTCTGCTGTACAAAGCTTTTTAATAAGATGAAATCCCAGTTGTTGATTCTTTATAGTATTTCCTGTGCAGCCACGGTTTTGTTCGTAAAGTCTTTGCCTATCCTTATGTTTTCAAGAGTTCTACCTATTCTCTCTTTCAGTAGATTTATTTACATCTTTGATCCATTTTGATTTTAGTTTAGTGTATGGTGAGAGAGATGGTTCTAGTTTTAAACTTTGACATATGGAAAGCCAGTTTTTCCCAGCACCATTGATTGAAGAGGTTTTCTTTCTTCCAGTGAAGATGTTTGACCCATTTGTCAAAGATAAAGTGGCTGCTAACTCTTAAATGATCAAAGAGTCCAACTTCCTGTTGCATAGAATTATACCAGTTAAAGTATGAATTTATTAGCACTGCTTGGGAGGTAGTCATTGCCTGAGTCTCAATAATCCCTCCTTTGCAAAGACCTTGATGGCTTTCTGGTGACCAAATTTATATTTCTGTGGCTTTCCTCCAACCCTTATTAAATAATTTTGGGGGGCTTTGCACTTAATCCAAGTTGGACCAATGTAATTCTGATGGGAGTGTAAATTCTGGATTGACTCCAAGATGGAAGGTGTTTCACTGATGCCAGAACTCAAGTTTCTGGAGCTGTTGTTTGCCAAATTGTGATGATTACTCAACTTTCCTTGATGGTCATATTGGAATTTGGGAGCAGGAGAAACAAACCAAATTAGTCAATAAAAGTTGAAAAGACATGAAATCATAGTAAAGCCTTGACATACTATACAGATTTCCAAGGCAATATCAATTACTTGTGCTATTAAGTGCTATATCTATTGAATTGCTGATCTTAACACAGATGGTAAATTTGATCAGTTTTGCAGAAGTTGGACTTTTAAACTTCTCACAGCTGTGACATCCACATAGATAAGACATTGATTATTCATTCCACAGACAGTGCTTTTTTGACTGCACAAGTCACTTTGTAAAACACTCAGTATCTCCCAGTTCATGAACCAAAGGTTTAGTATAAGATTTCAAGGCATGTCCTGATTCTGATTTGGTGTAATTAACTAACCAAATGAAAATGGTGGTCTGAAAAAGAGGGAAATAAAGTGAAGTGTGTTGAGTAGTGAGACACAAATGATATTCTTCAGGTATAGTGGTTCTAAGAATATTTGATTCTAATTTCATTTTAAAGTATAATTATTTCAAGCTATAATAAGTATGTACACTGTTGTGTGTATTGTTGTCATTATTATTGTTGCTTACCCCAATTTGGAGTAGTCCTTGCTTAGTCATATGTCTTAGCTACTTTTCTTTCATTGCTGAGACAAAATACCTGATGCCCAAAATTAGGGAAGGAAAGGTTTATTTCTTACAATATTGGGGGTTTCAGTCCATACTCAGCTGACTGCAAGGCAGGGTGGCATGGCTGGGGAGGCAGCTGTTCATGGCCACTGCAAACAGCAAGGCGCAAACTGGCCAGAGACGAAAGACATGCCTTCTTCCAGCCCTTACACTGTATGCCAGCTCCACCCCCAGGGCGAGTGCAGCACTCACACCACCAATCCCAGTGCCAGACAACAAACCAATCACAGATGCCAGATTCAGCCCAATCCATGCCATGATTATATGAGGCTTGGTGGGGCCATAGGAATATAAACCATACCAGCCATAAAAGATCTTTAAGACAAGTACTCTAGTGTTTACTAATATTTTCTCAAAATATGTAAATAAAATACAATAGAATATAAACTGGTGCTCCTCTTTTACTCTCTCTCTCACTTGTTGCTCTTACTGTCTTCCACCACCATGAACTATTGTCCCCCTGCCATGTGCCACCTAGCCTGAAGCCAGCCAATTATGGACTGAAACTTCTACAAATTGTTAGCTAAATAAACCTTTCCTCATTTAAATAAATAAACAACCTGATGATGAGGAAAGACTTAAGACCATAAGTTTTATCATACTTAGTCCCTGCTTTCATATTTGTGTACCCATTAAAGAGATACAATGTTAGAGTTATATGATGATTTCATATTAGCAAAATATATTTTAAATTTTTATTTGTATGTTATATATTGAGGTCATCTGTTAGATTTTTACTCTATTAAAGGTTTACACTTAGAAAAAATACTTGGAAAACACCAATGTAGCAGGGTTTCTTCCCTTCTGTACCACTGGACAAGTAGTTTTTTGTTCTTGGGGGCTATTCTATGCATTATGGATATGTAGCAGCACCTCTGTTACCACTTACTAAGTGCAGGTGTCAAACTTCATTTCCAACATAACAATAAAACAGTGACTCTAGACATTGCACAATGTCCATGTGGGGCAAAATCATTCCTAATGGAGAAGCATTGTCTAAGTCACAGAGCCATAGGGCTGACCACACAATAGAAATTCCCAAACAATGTTCCCACATCTTTTTTTAATCTTTTTTTGAATTTTTATTTTAAAGAGGATAAAACAGAATAAAACCAATCAAAACAAGTCAATGTAAGAGATACAAAACTTCAAAATATTATGAAATCAATGATAGTTACCATAATGCCTTTTGATGTCTTCAAAATAGCTGTGGATAGCTTCAGACATAGTAAAAATCAAATAGAACAGAATAGAATAGAAACACTAAAAACAAAACAATGAATGCAGTAAAGGGCTTCAAAACAAGCCAATAGTAAATCCAAAATTGCTACCATAATGTATCTTGCTGTCTTTGAAAAAGCTGCTCCTGCCATCAGATTTGACACAATCAAACAAAACAAAAGAGAATAAAACCCAATTCAACAAAACAATGGAAACAATATAGAACTACCAAAACAAGACCATAGGGAATCAACAATGGCTGCAACCCTCAGAAGGAGATCCCCCCTAGATGTCACACTGCATACCACTATCCTCTAAACCTATGATCAGACCACTGGCCCTAGATCTGCAATGTTAGTGAAACAACAAAGCACCACAGGCATCCAATTGCATTTCACCTCCATAGCTATCATCATAGCCTGTGTTTCTCCAGATAAACCTGTCACTTACTACGGGGCAGAGTAGGAGGAGGGGACTGGTACTTCTTGTTTGTCAGCCCATATACCAGAAGGGACTGGGGTCTGTCTGTTCCAGTCTGGCAGTGGCCTGCGCATGGTGCTGGTTCCCAGACTGGGCTTGCTTGCTGGTGTGGCCTCATTCTCTTGAACCCTGGTCTGTGAATGGCCTTTTTTAACCTTTTTGAGACAGGGTCTCACCATGCAGTTTGCAGTCTTCCCTTGAGCTTACTTTGTAGCCCAGGCTGGTCTCAGACTTGCAATAATCCACCTGTCTCAGTCTCCGGAATGTTGGAATTATGGATGTGTGCCACCACACCTGATTTGTTCACACTTTTTATTCATAAGCAGATCCTAAACAAATATACCTAAGTAAACAGATGAATTTTTAAAAGCATTATTAAAACATTTATGGTGTTTATCACTTAGAGTATTGAAGCACTATACAGATTATAGAGATTATAAAATAATATTGCAGAACTGCATTTGCAGACAGCTAAATGTATTCATGATACATTGTTAAATGAATAAATTTTAAGTTAAATAACCCTTATGCTAAGGGATACCAGAAGAAGAAAGATATATAGTTAAATTTCTTCATGTGATAAATTCTGAAATACAAATGGTCTTAAGATTTTTTATAAAACACTTTTTTTTAGTTGCTTTTCACTCGTTGCTGAAACAGAATACCTGATGCCCAAAATTAGGGAAGGAAAGGTTTATTTCTTACAGTTCTTGGGGGTTTCAGTCCATACTCCGTTGGCTCCAAGGCAGCATGGCATGGCAGGGATGCCATTCATGGCCACCACAACAGCAAGTGAACTAGTGAGAGAGAGAAACATGCATTTGTACTGCCCTTACTCTGTATGTCAGCTCCAACCCTGGGCAGGTGCAGTACTCACATCGCCATTCCCAGTGCTAGACAACAAACCAATCACAAATGCCAGACTCAGCCCCATTCAAATTACATGAGGCTTTGGGGGACACAGGACAAACCAATACACACTTCAAAATTTTTAAATGAAACTTTAAAACTCCTTGTATAATTGCTTGCTGTTCAAATAATTCTAAGTATATTGACAAATGTCTTGTTTAAGAAAGGCTTGAAAATGAATGTCCAGATGTGAATTTCAGTCTTCATAAGGATAGCCAAAATTAAAATACTAAAGTTTTTTCTAATGAGGTCTTTAAGAAGAAAGCATCCATGTTTCTATGAACATAAATGACCAAATCAATCAACTTATTCTGACAAACTAAAAATAAAAAAATGATCTGATGTGTATTCAGAGAATCTTCTCATGTGTGCAGGTGTTGGTGAAAGTTTATTTCATGCTGTCATGTGCCACAAAACAAAGTTGTAATCCATAAGATGATAATGGAGCTGAAAAATTTTTATTGCCTGGATTTTAATATCATAGCTGTTCTAACATAGTAGACATCATAATTCACAATTTATTATTCACATATTAATAGTGATACTGATATAAAAAACTGACTGCAAATAAAAATATAGCATGCACAATTATATATAATATATAGTACTTCATAATGGAAATACAAAAACTCTGTTACTGTTTTATGCATTACTATACTTGTTATTATTTTAGAGTATACTCCATCTCCTCATTAAAAATTTTTTACTGTAAAACAATATGCCATGCTACAGTGACAGCAGCCTCATGCAGCTCATGTTTACTATGTCTTGATTGCATCAAGAGGCCACTCCAGTTGACAGACCTGTATCATCAAGATTTGTGGAAGTCACTCTACGATGTTTGCACAATGACAGAATCACTTACTAATCATTTCTCAGAATGTGTCCCTGTTGTTAAGTGACATATAACTTTAGACATGCAGGTAGATATATATAAGCATGAAATGAGCATATATGTGTATACTCGTACATGTGCATATATTTATCATATACTATAGTGTGGAATATATTTTGTATGCACATACAGAGTAAATAATGTATTATTACAGTATATTCAAGACATTTTCATTTGAAAAAGTAAAATAATAAAAATACCTACTAAAGGATGATGAGAAAAATACACTACAGTATCTTCAACAACTGAACGTATTATAGTGCATTTTTAAAAAGATGGTTTATTGTTTACTCACATAGAACCAAATCTAACATATGCTGTTAAAGAAAATAGCCATGGTACAAAACAATGTGTTCCTTGGGTACTATGGAAGAGATTTTTCCACTAGGAAGACATAGATATGCTTCTGTTTCATTGAGTAGTTCTAGTAAGTTTCAAATATTGTACCTACTGGAGCTTAAAGTAGAAAAGAAAGATACTATTAAATGTGAATCTTTTGACTTCTTTAAATGATGATTATGCTTCTGGGGTGGTACCTGTAATTTTTTATAACACGTTTTCAACTGCAAAGTGATATCAAAAGTTTGTATAAATGGACTGGCCATATGGATTTCAGTTTCTCTCAGACTCCACACTTCAGGAAATCATCCCAAGTCAGAGAAAATGAAGGGATAATAGATGTGGGTGGGATATCTACCGGCAGGGTCCCAGAGGTTAGCTTAAGCACCTAAGTTCAGCTGAGCTGTAAACACTCATTCCAGGACAATGTGTCTTCCCTGGTTCTTTACTACCAGCTATGTGTACGTAGACCAGGGTTTTAGAGCTAAATCTTACAAATCTATCTAATAGTGGAAAATATGAAGCACCATAAGCTATAGAAGACAGGCTTTATTGTTATTGTTTTAGATTGTCACATGAAAGGAAAGCAGGGTTTGATACATAATGTAGATTCTACTCACAAAATTTATAGGTATTGCCAGACCTATTTGTAGGATGCTAGTGAATATGAGAAGGGCTGTAAGACAATAACAGCTATAATACTGGCTATCCTAAATACTGAATGCTTTTATTGATGAGGGCACTGAGCTTCATGGAAATAATTAACTATCCTGGATTCACACCATCAGTGAGAAGGAAACTAAGACTCAACCCAATTTACCTAACTTAAAAATTGTTAATCGCAAAAATTTTAACAGCTTTATTGTGATATCATTGACATAGGGTTGTGACAGATAATGATTTAACTATATTAATTATTAATGTGCTATAGTGCTTAATAAAATGCTACCAAGGAAATTGGAGAGTACACTAAAATAATCATACATGACTAAGTGGGGTTTATTCCTGCAATGCAAACATTTATTCCTAGGATGCAAAGATGAAGAATTAAAAGCACAGAATCAACTCAAAAGATGCAGAAAAAAAAGGATTTGAAAAAATTCAGTGTCTTTTCATTGTAAAAGCTGGTAACAAAATAGGTATAAGAGAAGTTTACCTAGATATAATTAAGATCAATATGAAAAACTCAGTTATCCTCACATCAATAGGTCTTGGGATCAGAGCTAAAGACATCACACTTCATAGCTTTAAATTATAACACAGATCTACAGTTTAAAAAACCAGAATGGTAATGGCATAAAAACATACATATGGACCAATGGAGTTTGCATAAAGAACCCAGAAATAAAAACATACGTTTACAGATGTAATAGTTAAGCTAGATTGTCAAATTGATTGGCTTGAGAGCCTGGTAAGATATTAGTAAAGCATACTCTGCATGTGTCTGGGTGGTCATGGAGCATGTCCTGGTGTACGGTATCTGAACCTGGCCCCTTCCTCTCTGGTTCTCTGCTGTTTCACTACTGTTTCCCTACTTTGTTTCTGGGCTCCATGAGGTGAGCAGCATTCCTCTCCTGATCCCTTCTCCCATGAGGTTTCTGCTTTGGAACAAGACAACCATGGCCTAAATTTTCTGAAACCATGAGCCAAATGAAACCTTTTTTTTTTCCTCTAAATTGTGGGTCTTAGGTATTTTTTTCCCAGAAGTAGAAGATCTGATCGATACAACAGTCAACTGGTTTTCAGTAAGAGTATCAGGAATGCATAATACAGGATAGCATTTTCAAAAAAAAAATGGTGTATAAAAACTGAATACCCATATGTAAAAAGCAAACTAAATTTGACTTCTATCTCATACCACACATAAAAATCAACTTGAATAAAAACCTAAATATAAAAGTTGAGACAATAAATTCACTAACAATACATAGTGTTAAACTTCCTTGGCAAAGTTTATCACTATGGCAATTGCTCCTGGCAATTTTCCTATTTCTCTGCCTCTCTCTCTCTCTCTCTCCCTCTTCCTCTGTTTCTCCCCATCCCCATCTCTCTCATACTGATGATTAAATCCAGAGCCCTGCACATGCTAAGCAAATGATTTTCTGCTGAGCTACATCCACAGCCCTTCTAATTTTATTTTGGGACAGGGTCCTGTTAAATTGCAAGACTGGCCTTGAAGTTGTGATTCGCATGTCTCAGCATCACAAGTAACTGGAATTAGAGATATGCACAATGATGTCTGGCTTAGAAATCAGTTTTTTAGATATAGTACCAAAAGCCCAGACAAGAAAAGCAAATATAAACAAGTGAGATTACAAAAAATCAAAATACTTCTGCATAAGGAAGAAAACAATGAACGAAATGAAAACACAACCTATGAAATAGAAGAAGGTACTTGCAAATCATATATCTCTAAAGAAGCTCATGTTCAAAACATATAAGAAACTCATACAACTCAATACCAAAATATAAATGACTCAATTTTTAAATGGGCAAAAGACCAAACCAAACACTTCTCAAAAAATAAAAAAAATAAAAAAAAAATTGAGTAGTCAATAGGCAAGGTACCCAAGATCTTTAATCATTAAAAAAGTATAAATCAAATTTGAAATAATACCTCACACTTGCTAGAATGCCTATTATCAAAAAGACAAAAGACAATAAGTATTCGGCATACAGAAACACTACCAAGTTTTATATGTTGATTTTATATCCTGCAACTTTATTGAAATGATTTATTAGTTGTAACATATATTTGTGGAGTCTTCAGAGCTTTCTCTATATATGATCAGGATACCTAAACAGATACTTGTTCTTGTCTTATTGTTATTTTTTTTTTTTTGGTTGATTGCACCAGCTAAGACTACCAGTACTATGTTGAACAGAAGTGGGACAATGAAGCATTGTTCCAGATCTTAAAGGAAAAGTTTTAAATTTTTCTACATCTACTGAAATAATCCTGTAATTTTTTTTATTTTGTTAATAAGAAATATCACATAAATTGATTTTTCCCTTGACCTGTCTTGCATGAATTTGTAAATTATTTAGCTTGGCTAGTGCTGGTTGTTGTGCATACATTCTTGCATTCTAGGAATACACTTTGGTTTACCACAGTGAATGATCTTTTTAAGTGCTGTTGATTTGTTTTTAAACTAATTTATTGAAGATATTTGCAACTTCTTTATCAAAGATTTGGCTTATAGTTTTCTTGTATTGCATTTGACGAGTTTTGGAATCAGTGTGGTGCTAGTCTCATAAAAAAGAGTTTTGGAATCTTGCCATTTCTAATTTCGAAGTTTAAGAAGAGTAGACATTAATTTTCCTATGAATAATGGATAGAATTCACCCATAAAGTCATGAGGCATTGGAGTGTTTTTGTTGTTGTTGAAGGCTTTGATAAATTATTTAATCTCCTTGATTTTTATTGATGTGTTCAAGCTTTCTATTTGTTTTTTAAATAGTTTTGGTACGCTATATATTTCTGCAAATGTATCTATTTCCACCTATCCATCTAGATTATCCAACTTGTTGACATATGCAAGGCATGATTGAAAGATACAGTGAATATTTAAAATTTTAATATGCTATTACTGTAAATGTAATATATGCCTTGCCAAGGAGTATAGGATAAGTGTGCTCAAAACAAAGGGGAGTATTTTGAGGTGGAATAATGGTAATGTGTCTTTTACTGTAATAAATTTCTTAATTTAAATACTCACAGTATTTTATGATTATCCTGCACTGATCAAATGTAATTGTTCATAGTAATTCCTTATGACTGCAGAAAGTTTTCTTGTCTTATTTTACCATCTGGTAAGCTTGATTTTGGGCTGGAAAGCCTATAATGCTGAAGATATGCAAATTGAAAACAATGTTATGATTTTTATGATTTTTTTTTCTCTCTCACCTTGGCAGGATCACAACCACAGCTGCATGTATGATGGATCTTCGAAGATATCCTCTGGATGAGCAAAACTGCACCCTGGAAATTGAAAGTTGTAAGTCGCTTGTATAGGGGAATGAGAAAGAGGGATGCCTGCTTGATCCAATTAAGTTTAACCTTTCACTGAGTTCATTGATACTAGAATATACTTAGCTGTACTCCGCTGTCAATTTCTCAAAGGATTTACATTCAGTGACATTTTCCTTTATACTGATGGTTCAAGGGTCATTTCAATGAAGTTATCTTTTTGGAAGATTAAGGAAAATCCACTTATTTTAGACCTTTGTGGGTTTTGTTGTTGTTGTTGTTGTTGTTTGGGTTTTGTATGTTTTTATTTTTGTTTTGAGACACAGTTTCGCTATGTCATTCAGGCTGGTCTCAGACTCACAGCAATCCTCCTACCAGAGCCTCCCAAGTGCTGAGATTACTAGCATGAAGCACCACCCTGGCAGCTCTAAATTTTACAAATACAAGCTTTCTTTTTCTTAGAGTTTCTCCCCAAGTCTTCTAGTATCAAAGCTGCATTAATACAAGAGGAAAACATTTCAATATGAAAACACTTCATGAGAAGGTTTTTGGTTCTATCATCTGGTGACCTAAAGGATTGCAAATTGTCTTTCAGAAAAATACTGTGAGAGAATTGTGTGTGAATGATGTGTCTCTATTCATGAAAAGAACAAGATAATAAATGATATCCCACGGAGCTTGTGCTTTGGGCCAAAGACTTAATGTCTTTGAGGTCTAGTGACTAATTTTAGTTTGTCCTCTCTGGTTTGCTTTTCACTGATTACTTTTTGAGCAGCGTGAATTTTCTACCACTAAGATTTAATCTGATGGTCTGTCATTGTGTCCTTATTTCTCTGCAATCAACCTGTAGGCATTTGAAACTATTGGTTGTGAATACAGACCATTTATTGGTTTTCAGAGGTGCAGAAAATGTGGTAGTTAATTTATACCATTAGTCTATCACTGTTGTGAAAAATTAACACATGTATCTTTAAATCATCTAAAACTTTTCTAGATCCAAACATCAGGAAGATAATGAAAAATGAAAAATTTCTAATCATCATACAGTATTACTGAATAATAAGTGTATATCCTTAGCGTGTGATTATCAAGCAAATATATCAGTTTTCTAGTTTCACTATATACAGACATAGAAATCTACATATTTCAATAAAGAGAGCTCTAAATTTAGACATTGTTCTACTACCAATAGAATAAGCAAGAAAATTCATTAGCTATTCTTCAAATATTCTAATTTCAAAGCTCAGTATATAAAGAAGGTAGAACATACACTGTTATTTTGAAACTGATATTAAAAGAGGACAACTCGTGAATCATCCAAACGTATGGGTTAATTTTGACCTTTGACTGCTTTTCATTTGACTTTGTAATTTTTTTTTTATCTGGGCATCTCCCGAACAGCATCAGAATCTGGAAAGTTTGTAAAAATTCAGTCGTTTAAAAATTCCTATGGTTTATATCATTCCCTTAAAGGAACAATAAATTTTGACAGGTACTTGAATTGATTCTGTGTTGTAATTTACAAGTTCTTAAATTATCAGTGTTTCCCCTCACTTATATGTTATTTATAACAAATACTGAATCTTTTTACTATCATAAGTTGACATTTTTCTTAAAATCAACAAATTTATTTGCTCATATTAGAAAATAGATGACTTTTAGGTCTTTTTATCATATGATGATAACCAAAACAAAAACTATAAATGAAGTAGAAATTAAGCATTTCTTTTGTGGGGCAGGAATAAGTAACTCCCAGAAAGCAAAAGTCCAAAATAATCATAAAGCAGTGTTGGAAAATATATGGTGACACAAGCATATGGCCATCATTGAACCAGTTGATCAAAATACAGGCAGTTGTCTGGATAGAGAGATAAGCATATGTAAGAGCAACACTAAACTCAACTAACATGCAAGAATGCAGGCAATTGATGACCATCATCAGAGTGGCCCAGCAGCAGGTCCCAGAACTCCACTTCCTGACATGCTTACATAAAGCAAAACATAAATCCCTGCCTGTTAGAATTTTGTGTAATGATGAGCCTATTAAGCCAGGAATTTGGGAAATGGGAAAAGTGAATCTACCTTCTGTTGCCAGACTAAAGTGAGGCATTACATAACACCCCTGCAATGAAAACATTCTAACATTTGAGGGATAAGTGTTCTGAGAGTCAGAGAAATAAAACAAGCTACTCATCACCACAGAGCATGGACAGCATTAGAGTGGGGAGTCAGATCCAGGTGTTGTCTCCTTTATAGGACCCTGCAATCAACAGGTAGATAAGGTTACAAAGGACCAATGGATCAGAAATGTAGTGGCAACTAGAATCACTCTTGGCAAGACTGGGAATGCCGGGCCAACCAAAGACTGCTCTGCAGTTCTTAAAATTATCCCTGTTAAAAGTCAGAATTGATCCAGAAACTGAAGCAGAAATTAGCTTCTAGATCAAGTTTCAAATCATTATAGCTACACAGACAATGTGATTTGTGAATACAGAAAACCAACTAGCCCTTAATTCCACCTACCTTTGCTTTACAAAAAACAAAGACAAATAAACAAAACAACTCAGGTGACAACATTGCTTAGTCTTAATATTTTGCTTAAAATGTATCCATTCTTAGCAATGGAGATAACAATCTAAAAGATTTGAAAGTTTTAGAGTAATAATTCCAAGTGGTAAAGTAGTATATGCCAAAAATATGGAGTCTGAATGAACTTTGCTTGTTTTTACCCAAGTACAGGCTGTGGTAATATTAATGAATATTGAGTTAAACTCCTTGTAAAGAAGTCTGTGCCTTCTTAGGAAACAGTCCTCCCTGAACTGACAATGGTTCAAGACCACAACTAGTTTTAAATTGATTATAAATAAGAACTTCTCATGTCAGTTGGAAAAATAAAAGAATGATAAAGTACAGTTTCCACAGATAAAGGACAGAAGCATTCATGTTTACTGTGATCAACAAAAGGAAAACTGCCGACATTTCAAAATTTTCAGGTTTTTATGCTCTTCTTATCAAGACTGGGGAAATATTTTCCTTGGTTTGGTCCTTTGAGACAAATTAAAGATGTTTTGCTTACCTTTAATGTCATCCAATCAAGTAAAACTGGAAGGCCATAAAGCCTTGTTAATTGAAATTTAGTTGAACTTGGAGCAGATTAATAGCTTCATTGCCCTGGGATACTATAAAATGAACTAATAGCATATAGAAAAATCAATAAAGGAATTTAGTCTAAAGAGGATTTGAAATTTGAAATCGATAAAGCTATCATGTGAAGATTTGGTAGTCACAGCCTTATGAAGGTGTGGACAGGCCTCAGGATAACAATCACGAGAGGTCACATGCCTTTCCTCCTTTATCTGCAGCACAAAGTAAGGAAAATCTTTACCCTAATCTTACCCTCTCACTTTCAGCAGATGGAATCATGTCCCAATACACTCACAAATGCAGAAGTCATTTTGAGTCAAAAATCTCTGGATTCTCACCCGTCTTCTAAGCTTCCTTATTCACTGTCCTGAGTTAATCCCTATGTATCAGTTCTTTTACTGGATAACTCTGCCCTGTGTATTCAGGATTCCATCACTTTTGTCTTCCTCTGAGAGTTGACTGTTGCAGTCTACAAGTTTCACCCCAATCTCTTTAGATTTCTAATCTTACCCTTTTTACTACCTCTTGCTCACAACCTACAAACAAGCTAAAAATTTCTCTCATAAAATACATGCACTCTGCCCCTTTCATCTGCCTTAAGCTTCTTTTTAAATCTTCCTACCTTTTTTTTGCACAATTTATCTGAAAGAATGATCTACATCAGTTGTATGGTTTGTGTCGGGTGGGTTTCCCCCCAAAGCCTCATGCAGTCATGAGGAACAGGCTTTTTGGAGGCAGCTGAATCTAGAATTTGTGATTGATCAATGGTTTAATGCTAGGATTAAAGGTGTGAGCCTTACACCTGCCCTAGGGAAGGTAGCCTGCATGCAATATAAGGGACAGAAAGAGGCCTGCCTTCCTCCCTTCCTCCCTTTTGCTATTTTCTGCCACCTTAATTGGTTACCCCTCTGCAATACACCAACCTCCCTTGGAGTTAGCTGATTATGGACTAAAACCTTTACAAATTCTGAACTAAATAAACTTTTCCCTCTTTAACTTTGGGCATTGATTATTTTGTCTCAGCAATGAGAAAAGTAACAAACACAGGCATCCATTATCTGATCTTCCTCTCAACCCACTGCAGCCTGCTCCCTATCCCCTCTGCTAAATCTGTTCTCAGGAGAGAGTATGTCCTTCCATTCTCTTTTTATTCCAGTGGTTCTCAAATTTACATCCCCATCTCAGATTCCATCTGAGCACTAGATTGATGTTCCTATAGTGTTCTTTGTGGCATAATCATTTTGATTTTTCCAAGGCATCTTAATTTGCTCAAAATTTAACTTGTATTCTCACTCCCAAATGAATTTCTTTCCTAGTCTCATTAATCTCCTTTCCAATCACAATTTTAGGATGAATTTTTTACACCTCCCTCTAACTTACAGTCCTCCAATCAAGCATCATCCATTTTACCAGCACCATCCATGTCAAGCACCATCCATTTTACTGACAATAGGTTTATCAAGCTCTTCCATTTCTTTCCAGCCTACTACTTTCAGTCTTCTTCAGACTATCATCGCTTCTTACCTGGGCCATTGTAGCCATGTGTTTATGGGTCTTCTTGCCTTTACCCTCGACCCTCTCTAACCCAATCTCTACCTATCAGCAAGATGCAACATGTAAATTAGATCATATTACTTCTCTGTTTAAAAACATTGAGAGATTTCCCTTTTCACCAACAAAACTCGTCTTGTGTGCTCTGACTTCCCTCCATCTCTCTGATCTCATCTTTATCCATCTTTCCCTCCCTTATTGTATTAAATTTCAATACCACAGATTTCATTTCTTATAGATTTAGCTTTCTATTTCTTTATGATCTTCATCATCTTGTTCTTTCTGATTGAATTGTTTATAGAAAGCTTTCCTGAAAATTTAATCTAAATTAGGAACCCCTGTTTATTTTCTTAACAAAATACTCTATTAAAATTTGTTATTGTGTTTTAAATATGTGTGGCCCTCCAAAATCCACATGTTGAAACATAGTTACCTATGTGATGTCTTGAAGAAGCTGGAATTTTAGGTGGCATTCACAGTAGTGGGACTATTGCCCCTTGAGAGTTCATGGACAGTAATCCCAGCAGTTGAAGAGGCCACAGAGAACTCTATCACCCCTTCCACTCTGCAAGGACACAAGAGAAAGTTGCCACCTGTGAAGCAGAAAAGGCACCCTCACCAGACACCAGAATCTTCTAATGTTTTTATCTTCCACTTCAGACTACAGAGCTGTGGAAAATAAATTTCAAGACAATGCCTAGAGTATGGTATTTTGTTATAGAAGCCAAATAGACAAAGATTCTCATATATTTGCTTATTCCCATGTTTATTGTTTTTTCCCCTCTGTAGATTATAAACTCTGCTAAGGAAGGGATCATTATTTTATTCACTCCCCAGTAATTACCCTAGTACTAGATAGTAAATATTTGTGCAGTTAAAATATACTAGATTTCTTAGCTCTACATTGTCTAACTCCTTTGAGTTTTAGAAGGTAAGTCTAGTGATAACTTCTCAGATAAGGTTTAAAATATATTTTTTTACTCACAGTAAAATACTTTTTCATTTGTACAATTTTATGTTCATGTTTTAAGACTCTCTCACAAGGTAAGATTGTAAATGTGTCAACCAAGAGATGGATAAAAGAAAACCTAGCATTTTAATTCCTTGAGGAGCTTTGGTAGGTTGACAAATGTCATGAAACACTATGAATTTTTTTGCCTTATCATAAGTTGTTAACTGTCTATGTGCTTTCTACCTGAACTACAATGTACTCAGATGAGCAAAGTTAGATAACATTGACTGATATATAATTATTTTATATCAGTTTCTCTTAAAACAAAACTAGGCAAATTTTAATATAGGCATTTTCTTAATGTGCTAAACTTAATGAGCCTTCCACCTAATCCATCAGTCTCCAAATATTGTCATTTTATTTACTTAAACAGTTTGACAAAAATTTAAGCAACAGCCATATGACATTATTTCTAAAACAAAATTGTTTTCTTGTCAAAACATAGCAAATGATTTTTTTAAAAAGTGACCACCCAATAAAATGACAACCTAAACTATGAAAAATGTCATGTTTGCAGAATTGAAGTGATAAATTTTATTTATGTAATATGTTATAATAAACTCTAGAAATAAAATCAAAATAAATGTAGTATCCAAACGTAACACATGGAAAGATCTATAAAAGTCTGCCTTTGTAGCTCCATGCTGAAAAATTGTATCCAGTTCTTAAAGACATAGTACAATAATTTTATGAAGAAAGAGTTCAAGATGTCTGGTAAGAAAAATTTAGGAAAATGTAACCGTCATTTCTGAATATTTTAGACACTATGATATTGAAAAGAAATATGTTTACAGTTACACAGATTACTAGTCAGAGTTTTCCATGAAAACAGAGCTGAGATGAAAGGAATGAGAGGAAAAGAGAGAGACAGAGACACAGAGACACAGAGACAGAGACAGAGGAACAGGCCCATGCAGTTGTGAAAACTGACAGACTCTGAGGTCTGAAGTGTGAATCAGCAAGCTGCAGAGTCAGTGGTGTATTTCTAGTGTCCATGCACAGGCCTAAGAGCTAGGAGAGCTGATGGTTTTCTTTCAGCCCAACCCCAGATGAGAAAAGACCCAAGAGCTAACGTTTCAATTTAAGTCCAAAGCTCATGTCCCAGACTGTAGGTAGACAGGAGGAATTCTCTCTTAGGGGAGAGTCAGGCATTTTCTTCCATTCAAACTTTCAACTAATTAGTTGAGTGTTGACCATCTTAAAGAAGCAACTGCCTTATTCATTCCACTGATTTGAATGCTAATCTCATCCAAAAATAACCTCAAAGGAACACCCAGAATAATAATGCTTGACCAAGTATCTTGGGTATTTACTGACCGAATGAAACTGACACATAAAATTAACAGTCAAATTCAGAGTGCTAGATTTTAATGCATTCAATTCAATTCAACAAGCATTTCTTAAGAGGTGACCACATGTGGCTCTGTGAGCTAGTAAGTGTTGGTGATACAACTACAATCAGATAGACAAGTGGACAAGTTTCAGGAAGGTAGATTTTAAATATAACAGAAGTAATTTCAAAAGAGTTTTAGTGTCAATTAACTAAATAAGTCCCTGATTAAGAAAGAATGTTCATCCCTATGAGGACATGTCAGTTAATTGGAAATGGGCACTTACCCGTAATAAATGTTGAAGACATTCTTCCTTAAGAGCCTAGTTTAATTTTATAAACTTCAAGGTCTCTTTCAGCCCTCAAGTCTAGAACTCTTGGAGTCCATTCAATTTGGTTTTATTAACAGTAAATTACTTTATGTGCTTGACTAAAATATTAGTTCTAAAATGATTCTGATTTATAAAGGAAAGTAGAATATAGAAAAAGGTTATGACTATGTGAACATATAAAAAGAAAAATATGAAATATAGAACAATTACAGAGCAAAGCCTATAAATGATCTTACTTTATTGTAACCTGCCAGATCATTAATTCCAATATGAAATAATTTAAAAATAGCATCTATAACATGCTGCATACTTTCTATTCATGGTTGCTAAACACCAAAAATAACAGATGCAAATTGAACATCATTAATCGTTCATGGCTTCCCTTGTTTTATATTTCCATTGTCAAGGACACTAGCAGCACTGAATATCTTCTTAGATAAATTTGATTTTGCCATATTCAGTAGACTACTTAATAAAAATGAATATTTCAATTTTATGTTCATAGAAATGTTAATGAATTTTAGTGCCTGTAGCTTTTTTGATGAGCATGGAGTGGGTGTAGGGAGGAAGGGAATATTTTCTGAATTAATTTATTCCTTTTCCAGCCTGCATCTTTGAAAAAGTACTCTCTGAAAGTCTCTGATCTTTTACAAGTTATAAAATAAAAACCAGTAGGAGAGTGGAGTTCCTTTCATCAAAATTAGTTTTGCAATCAACTTAACTATGAAGTTAGGCTTATAGCTGATCATATTCATCCTGTGGATGGTTTACTTCCCATGTGTGTGAAAAGTGTGTGAATTGGTGATCTACAGATTTAGCTGTCTGGAAATTTCTTGGATTCTTGGCATTATGATAGATGGCCAACCATTTTGTTACTAGCTTCCTATGAAGAAGTGTGAAATAAAGCTTACATTTTATCTGAAACTTTCAAGGATTAACCATATACTTAAAGACATTTTATAATGAAACTCCGATTTTTGAGACTTGGACACCCTGACTGAGCTAAGTATTTTGAACCATCTGGGCTTCAAACCTGACAATAATGACATTTAATATATGGACGAGGTAATTTACAAAGATTTCCCATTGCAGGCCCTTGTGGTGATGTGCACCTGTAATCTCAGCAGGCGAATTGTAAATTCAAGCCCTACTTATGTAAATTAATGACTCACCGAGATGATGTCTCGAACTTTTTTTAAAGAAAATTTTTTTAAAGGAGTCATAGGATGTGGGTCAGTGTGAAAGCTTTAGGTTCAATCGACAATACTGCCGCAGAAATCTCACTGAAATATCATCATAAGAAGGTATCAGAATATCTAGGTAGTAATTTACCTCAAGCCAAAAAATGGTACTATAGTACTTTTTATGGGATCTAAATTCAATTAATAGGACCTGTGAGTCTACGAGTTGTCCTTTTACTGCAGCATCTTAAAACAAGTATTTCTTGAGAGTCTTCTCATAAAATCATTTTCTCTTTTTACTACTATACGTGAGCTAGGTGGTTTTCAGGTGTACTTTGTCTGGGCTGGAAGCAGACATCTGAAAACAAAGCAAGTTCTAACTGACACTTTTTTGTACTGAGTCTGTCCCAACTCAGTCTCTAACTGGGCTTTTATTTTCCAATATTTTTGCCAGATTAACTAAATATTGATATACTTTAAGAATAGCCATTTTTTACCAGCTCACTTCTACAAATGCAGCAGATATCCTTTCTCATCTCCTGGCTACAGATACTATTTCTCAAATCAGTATTGTACTGGACCAGACTACTACAATGGTTCAAAATTTTCATTACTTATAAGACATTTATATGACTTTGTATATGGACATCTTCTTATCAGAGGTCTTGACTTGGATTACTCTGTGTACCTTATCTACATAGGAATCATGAGACTACAGTATAATTTAGTTTTCACTTTGGAGTCAATTTTCTCAGTAAAATTGCTGTATTCTTACTTTAAGAGCAAAGATATGGAAAGGAAAAAAATATTGAGACTGCCATCCCACCACAGAACAATAACATCAGAATCTGTGAAAGCCAGGTCCAGGCATAAGCATTTTAAATTCCACAGGTAGTTTCAGTAAGCAGTTAAGTTTAACAGTCATGTTTTAAGGCCATTACACTTTGATTTTGTGTGCCTCGCTTTCTCCTCTTCTAACAGGTCCTGTTTTCTTTTTTAATTTTTAATTTATTTGTACATGTTTGAGGTTCATGTTGTTTACAGACATCCTGAGGAGTTGGGGGGAACTAGAATGAAAACATAGAATGAGAGAAGAAAGGATAGCAAAGAGCAGAATATAGCATGATTTTCAATGGAAGAAATCAGTAAAATGAAAAGGAAAATTTTTAAGCTATATTTTATTCCCTCTAATAGAATCTCCATTTTGTGTCTTCCATCATACATGCCTTAAAATACACAGATAGACTGATAAATGTATAACAATTTGACTGCTTACTACATAAGTTGAGTGTGTAGTGAAGCATAAAATCCAGCATCTACAACAGAGTCTATTAGTCTACCTATTTTAAGGCATGTACACCAAATTCTATGCTTCAATTGTATAATCAATTTATGTGGTAAGAAGTCATATTGTTATAGGGTGAGGCTCTATTTTAAAAGAATGTATATAAATACAAATGTGACACATTAATATAAGCAAGACATTAATTTGTATAATGACACAGTGGGAAAGGGAATTAACTATTCAGGAAAGAGAGGCATGGGAATTACCCACCTTATAACATTCCTTACCATGTAAAAAAGGAAGTTAGTTAAAATTTATGCTTGAATAATTGCAGCACAATAATCTTTATGAGAACTGTGTATCAAACTGAAATGAAGCAGTCTATTTCTTTCACCTACAAATAATAATGCAAGAAGAACTTCTGTGTTAATCTTTATTCCCCCACACCTTGTTTTTGTCTTGTAGGTAAAAGGTGGATTCTTATACAGATGGCTACACTGTTTCTAAATTGACTGTATTCTAGTAGTTACATTTTGTGGAGCTACAATAAGGACAAATGACAGATGAGGAGGTGGCCAAAGGGAGGAGGAGGAGGAGGAAGGAAGACCTAACAGGAAAGAAGCAGCAGAAAGCAGGAGATTTCCTAAAAAAAACAAAAAAAAAGTCACAGAGATGTAGGTTGCCTGCTCTCACATCAGGACTCCCAGAGCCAAGACCCATCATTTGTGGGATGACTCCTTGCAGTGCCTGTCAAATGGCATATGCACTGGAGGAACTCGTTAGTGTGCAGATCCTGGTTTGGCTCGCCTAGTTGGGACCTGACAGTCTTTATTTTGGACGCATCACAGATGATACTAATACTCTTGCTTCCTAGGTCACAATTTGAGTTGTAAGAATCTAGAGTTAGAGGAAAAATTAACAAGAAACAACAAAAAGCCTTCTACTTAGCGTGAGCTTCAGAGTTTCACTCATGCCCCTTAATCTACTTTTCCACCCTGCTTACTCCCTACTGTACTTTAAATACATAGCTAAAAACCTTTGTTACACTGGTTGTCAGCATCTGA
The DNA here is from genome assembly GCA_004363535.1 of Dasyprocta punctata. NCBI lineage: Eukaryota > Metazoa > Chordata > Mammalia > Rodentia > Dasyproctidae > Dasyprocta > Dasyprocta punctata. Next base: position 76,877 of record RJWM01000683.1, read on the forward strand.
TACAAGGGAATTTGAGTTCAAATTAAATGAAACAGAACAGTCATTTTCAGATCACCTGAATAACTCTCAAACACTGTAATATGATCAACTCAGATTTTGTTAAGTATCATAACTTGCCTGTATGACATTTGTGGCTTCCTTCTATTTTGTGTGGGGGATTCCTCAAAATATAGTATATTATTAAGGGTTCTTAAGGTCACATTATAGATAATATTTGAATGAATATACTGAGTAGAAAACAACGGAATAAAGAAAAACTAATAAATGCTGTCTTTGATTTTCCATGACCCAATGTCCAAAAACTAGTTTTTGTAGTAGAAAGATCAAAAAGTTATCTCCACTACCTAGAGGCCTGGAGTCCCTTGAGTCATCCTGAAGCATACAAATTTTCCATATCTTATGTTAACTATCCTTGATGTGAGTCCTTTTCAGTAAAGAATTCTGAAAACAATTGGCCTTTTTTTGATGATTCAGAGTCAGAATCGTAAACATGTCTCATGATGTGCTAAAGCTCTTGCTTTCTGTGTAGCGAAAGCAGATGAAAGAGATTTGTCCTTTGGTCCTCATTATAACCTTAAAATTTACTGGGTAGATGATGAAGCATGTTTCTATATAATTATTGTGTCAAGAGAAAAAGAAGTTCATCTTTGGTTGATTACACATATTTCCACTACTCAAGATTTAGGTATTTCCCTGGTATATTTCTCATTGTAAGTAAACTAATCTCTTCCCTAGAGACTAAAACTAGCTGTGTCATGAATCATCTCATTCATCCTCCAAATGCTGAGTGCCCACCTCCTTGTCACCTGCACCACCCTGATGCAGTGGTGATGGGCCCTTGGCGGTCTTCTGTGTTCACTCAACATCCAGTGATTGAGCTGTAGATGTACCTACATCTCCTGCCCTATTGATATAGGAGAATGAAACTCCCAACCTACTAGATGTCCAGTAAGAGTTTGTGTTCTCTAAAATCGAAGAGTGAATTTTAGGAACAATGGAGGTTAAGAGCAGAATATATTTACCGAAAGAAGTCTTCTGTCTGAGAGATAGAAGGGGTCTTGAGTGCGTTGTCAAGGATTCTGTCTTTTTTAGGGGCTTTTATAGAGTAACACCACAAAGTGATGCAAGTCTAAAGCGGCAAAAACATGGGAATTTGCAGGGTGGGCATGAGGTGGGACAGAACTATGCCCAACCAATAAGATTAATTGCACAGGTAAAATTGATTAAATCGGAGACAAATGGTGAAGTGAGTCATGTCGCAAGTGGGCACCATAAAGAGCAGTGACGCTACCTTTAGTGGGTTGGGATGGTGACTCCTGGCTTCCTCAGGGTGACAGAGACCTATTCAGAATATCAGTTCTTGATGTTTATCCTTAGGAAGTATGTGGGTTCATTTGATTTATCTTTTGTGTTTTGGGGGGATGTTTTTTAAAGAAAAAAAAGCAGAAAAGAAAAACAAAAAACAAGAGACATACAAACAACAACTATAAGAACAACAAAAAACCCAAAATAACGATATATGCTTTCAAAACAAGATGATAGGAATTCAGCAATGGTTATAATATTGCATATTGTTATCCTCGAAAGAGTTGCTTAGATTACCAGATATAGACATGAAAATTGATCTAATCATATGAGTATGAACTGTTCTTTTCCAAAAACTAATAGAATTAGTAGTATAGTCATCTTAGCTCTTTTCTGTATATATAAACAAATTTATATCTTTTTCCTTTTCCCTTCCTTTTCTCTGTTCCCCTATCCTCATTATTTTTCTCTTGGAGCAGTTTCTTATCCTTTCACAATACCTACTATAGATTTTGGATCTTACTTACTCTTTATGTTTTTTACACTAGGGAGATAATACAGTATTTACACATGTGAGTCTGATTGTCTTGAGGACCGGTCCATAATGGAGGTGTCTGTCTCCCCCACAGTTGCAAAGTATCTCATCTCCACTTGCTCCTTCGAGGCCCCAGCCCTGTCTGACTGCCTGAAGTATTTCTATCTAACTCAGTTGCCTGTAACACTATCATCATTGTGGCTGCCAGTATTTATCTCTTCTTATTTGAATTTGTATATGCAGTAGAAGTCAAAACAGTATCTTGTTCTTTCAAAAGGACAATTTTTTACATTATTGTCCTCTGATTGTTAGATTCCATATATTTGAAAGTGTCCCCTACCCTATCCAAGAAATGCAAAAATGATCATCTCCTTCTTGTCTTCCTGATTATTTACTTCACATCTTTAATCCAGTGGCATATTAAAACAAAATCAAACCCTGTCTCTTCTAAGTTTTCAATTTCCTGATCAATATTTAAAATGAAACTGAATTTTCTTCTGATGCTGCATGAAGTTTAAAAAGAAGTACACTTTCTGCAACTATCACTCCCCATTACAAAGATATTCATCTTAAAGTTTTGCTTTGAAGAGAATGTTTTACATAAGAAATACTTTTAAAATCTTTTATTCCATTTAAGGCTGAATGATAACAATGAGCTTAATATTAATATGACTAGAAGTGATAGATGCAATTAGCAAAGGCTAAAGAAAAATCATGCTGAAATAAAATGTCTTATGTAGAGTGCTCATTTGCCAGAATTTCAGCTGTGAGAAAGCCAACCCATGGGAAGGTTAAGATGAGCTGTGTGTTTAATATATTTGGAGGCATAAATATGAAAGATTTAAACATATGAAGGATGACACAGGACACCAGTTCAGACTTTTATATCAATCCATCTGAACTTACATGGGAAGAAACCTGTTTTTGTGGTATACTCTGTTTTAGGCATTCAAGATCTTTCAAGTGAATGGGACTTTCTGAATCAAACCTCTAAAAAGGTGGCATCAGCAGACTGAGGGAAAGCTACAGGAAATCTTAGATCCAAAGTCCATTTTTATTATTTTAAATTTACATTGCTTACTAGACACCAGTGGAGATAGCAAGTTTATAGTTAAAAGTCTAAGTCTACAGTTGAGAATCCAGATGTGATTTGGAGATACAAATTTACAAATCTTGAGATTATATATATATTTATACCCAGAAATCTGAACTATATACCATGGTAATTATTTTAGCTCACAAAGATGCCCAAGTGTTACGCCTATGTTAAGCTAATGCTTAGTGGTCGGGGACAAAATAGAAAACATAAGTATAACACACACTATATACAAGTGCATTGTAAGTAATAATTTAAGTTGAACAGTGATTCCATCAGTAGGAGAACTTCTTGTGCCATTTGACCTGTGAGGAAACTGGGACATTGTAGCATTACCTACTTTCTCCACATCCATTCCCAGTTAGTAACAGAGTCAAATCAGCACAAGGGACTAGAAGGAGTTATCAGTGAGGTAGGGGGAGATTTCCAGGAGAAGAGCATTCTATAAATTCAAAGTAAAAATGGACAATCCTTGGGGAAAATGCATGTGATAGAACAGTTAGATAAGATCTGATTGCTAACAATTGGATTTGGCAACACAGATTATAGAGAGTGAAATTCTAAATGAAGGTATAAAAAAAGAGGAAGTGAAAAAGGAAAAATGAAAACAGCGTGTATAGTAAATTCCTTCAATGAATTCAGTCATTTAAGAAAAAAGAATATTAGGTGATTGCTAGAGAAAAATATAAGGTCAAGGGGATTCTTTTGTTTCTTTGCTTTAAGATGAGAGCAGTAAGGACATATTTGCATGCTGCTAGGGATAATACAAAGGAGAGGGGAATATGTAAGAAAGAAGAACTTGATGAAACAGCCATGTTTGTATGGGCCAGAGAAGATGAGATTTAACACATAAGAGCCTGTTTTAAGAAATGAGCTCAGATGGTTTGTCTATAAAGACTAGAAAATAGGTACAGATGATGAAGGGATCTTATGGGGATGTTCTTATAATTTATTATATGTCTTAATGAGGCATAAGTCAAAGCAGTCTTATCAAGCTGTGAGCATAGGGGAGAAAATATTAGGGCCTCAGAATAAATAAGAAATGATGCAGTCAACTTGGAGAGCAGAAAAGAAGTCACCTGAGAGCTGTTGCCTGTGAGTAGTATTGAGGACACTGAGTACAACCACTTGGCATGTTTCTGTTTTCTTCAGCTCTTCTTACTCAGGTGGCTTGGGTTTTGGAAAACATAAAATGTTGGGTGTCTCCAGTGTTAGGGTTCTTCCACGCAAGAACTAGGACAAGGTATCAGGCCAAAGGAGATGAATACAGTTTTAAAAACAATATTTAGAAAGTGGAACCATGAGATTTAAATTAATATAGGACACAATTACAGTTAGGAGGAGGGTGAGAGAGAGTCAAATAATCTGCAGTGTCTGATAAGCTAAAGAGTTACTGGAATCAGGTTCTACTAGAGAGAACTAAATAGATGGATAGATGGTGGTATTTAGAGAATAAACTGCATAAAATTTATATTATGAGGTAATGCAGTTAACAAGATCAAGAAATGAGAGTTAGTGGCGAAGTAAAATGAAAGAAATAATTAAGGAATTTAACGTCTGGTATATAAACTTATTTAGTATTTCGATTCGTAAAGAAATGAGTTTGAAGGAGAAATAGAAGCTAAACATGTAAAGAAAGAAGAATTAACCTTGTATTGGTAGACAACTACAGCAATAAGATTTAAATTTAGGGGTTGTTAGAAAGGAGGGAGAAGTCTCAAAGGGGCAAAATGAGGTGGAATAGGAAGTCATTTGCAGCAACTCCCCAGTACACTTTTAGGGAGGGAAGAGAAGAAGCAGCCAGTACTTGAGGGTTTCCGGAGAGCTGTGCTCATACGGGAGAGCTCCAGCAAGCAGTAAGGACTAGAACATGGAGGAGGGAGGGGATTTTGCCCACAATGGGCCATGTGTTCTCTCTGGCAGAGAGGAAAGTTCTGGAACCAGAGAAGGTTGAAAGATAGAGACAAAATAGAAGATGGAGAATCCTCATAGGATCTCATTAAGATAGCATATAAAGAGCCTGGCATAATGCTTAGTGAATTTTAGCCAATAAGTTATCATTGGTTATGACTATCACTGAAAGACAGTTCGGTCAACTCTTCATTCCCCCACAATTCTAAACGTGTCCAACTTCTGTACCAGTTACGAGTGCTTCTTTTCTTCAGTGTTGTCGTGCTTGTCATTCCTCTTACTGTTGCCATCACTGCTGTTAACATCATCAATACTCCCCTCTCTTCAAGTTTAGCCATTTTTTCCCTTATCTCTTGCCATTCATTTTAAAAACCAGTCTTTATGTACATCACCATCGCCAATTGATCAAATCCCCTTTCTCCTCTGCTCTGGAACTGACTGATGACAGTGTGCCAGAAGCAACTACTTATCTTGTTCCTCTGATTGTATTTGCCTATTTCTAGATTTCTAGCAGTTTCATACTCTTTTATCCTACAAGTGATTTTTGTGAACATACTGTTCCGGACACTGTCAATACTTCTAAAATGACAAGATGACTACATCTTATAAGCCCAAAGTAACATTTTTACAGATGCACCAGTGTCATTCACAAGAATTTAGACAGTTATAAATTAGACCATGGACCAACAGCTAGAGAAATAGTCTGCTGATGTTGTAGCTCAACATTAAATTCCAATGCATTTTTTAATCAAATTTACAGGCCAGCAACTCAGTTCATTTTAGGCTAACTTGTGATCACTTGAAAAGACTCTGATTGCATATCTTCCTCCCTATCATTGTGAGCTATTGGTGTCAGTATATTCCCAAGCTATGCAGACTAATTTCACAATCTTTTGTGTGCTCTGTGAGGTATCATGTAGATGCCTTGATAGATAAGGAAGTAATTCAACAAGAAATTTGTCCTGCGGTGCTTCCTACTAATTCCCAGGAAAGAAGTCTCCATGATCTGTTATTTCTGAACTGTGGCCTCCACACAGCTATACACATACCCACTATTGCCTTAAGGGAGGAAAATGGGTGGGAGGTACACCCATTCTTTGGTACATTTTCAAAAATATCTGTTTAGCATTTCAATCTTTACCTAATAGTTTTAGAATCAAGGAGAATATCCAAAAGCACATCTTAGTTAATAATTAACACTACTATTGTTAATATCATTATTAATAATTTAGACATTGAAAATGTTATTCACTCACTCGCAAAGTTGCTAAAGTCTTTGTTATGTATTATGTACTTTACGTTATACTTCATTAACCTTAACCGTATGAACATTTCTAGGCAAAATGAGGCCTTGTGTACAAATACACTTTGTAATGTGTCAGAAGGGATACAAAATAATCACAACAGACAGTAATAAAATATAGTTTAGAGAGAGGAAGAAAAGAAAAACTAGGTAGAAAAATGGATAGATGAGTGTAGTATGTAAGTATGGGCAGGTGCTCAGACAAACTGGTTTAGGTAAGGAAGTCATGAAAAGCTAACAATTTTCACACTACTAAGAGAAAGGTAAGCCTGAATGTCTGCATACTCTGTAGACAAGAAACCACATGCTACAGTGCCAGAAGACCTGATCAGTGCTACTGGGTCGATAGCAATTCCTTACTGCAGGCTCCTGTCTTTTCCCCTTGCTCTAGTTTATGATATGTCTTGCCTCAGTACAAAGAATAAACAGGACTGTATTAAAAAATCATATGTGAGATCCTAGCCATGTTTATTCAGGTGAGTGATTTCGTAAAATTACTACTAGTATGTAAAATTAGAATTGTGTCAGTGGCCTTGGGGATCTTATTTGATATATCTTTGTCCAATTTCCTTAAGATAAAATGTGATTGAAGCAGTGAGTTTTGCACGGAGAGCAATCTACACCTTCATCTTGCATGGTCTGAGTTACAGTTAAAGCAATTTAAAAACTGTCCAATACTCAAGCAATTCCAGTTGTCCCCCATGGAATCACTGCCACATCGTGCGATGTTCTCTTTCAGATATAGCCCTTCCTACTGACAGATCACGAGGGCTCTGTTTTATAGAAGTGTTCCCCAACTGCTACGGTGTGTATTCTCAGGGGTAGTAGAATGTTTCAGTACTCTAAGTCACTTTTATTCAATCCCTATTATTGCTTTTATTTCACCAACTGTAAACAGGAGTCAAAAGAAAAATTCTATCAATATGTTTATATTTGTGTGCATACAAATGTTTCTGTATACAGTCATGTACCACATCATGGCATTTCTGTTAATAATGGACCACGTACATGACAGTGATTCCATAAGGTTATAAATAAGTTAAAAATTCCTATCACTTAGTATTTTTACTGTTCCTTTTCATTGTTTAGAAGTGTTTGGATACACAAATATTTACCACTGTGTTACAGTTGCCTATGGCATTTAATACTGTAAAATAACATATAGGTCATAGCCTCAGGGTAGTAGGATATGTTATATATCCCAGTTACACAGCATGTTACATTATGTAGTTTGGGGTAAGTGTATTCTCTGATATTCACGTGACAAAATTCCTAACATCATATTCCTTGAACTGCATCTCCAAGTGATACGTGACTATACACGAAACGCTTTCATACATTTTCATTCCAGAATAGCCTATAAGAAAAACAAGAGTTATCATTAGTTCCAATTTGCTGGTAGAGTTTCAAAGCCCAAGAGATGCTAAATAAATTTGCTACATATCCAGGGTTAGAAAGTCGCTGAGACAAGACTACATTATGAGCTAAGTGAGTTTATAGGAAACTTGCCCTGTTGATCCAGGTTCTTTTAAAGAAGAAAATAAGGCACTTTGGGAAACTTCATAATTTTCTGAGTTCTCCAGGGTATTTCTGAATTCTGTAAGGCAATATTTCATGAAATGCTATCTACATTGTTTAAAATAATCGTATAGTTTTGCTACAAGTGGTAACTATAACTATATATTCATTTAAAATGCATTTAGTTGTAATTTAATATTTGACATTTAATTGCCAGTAAAAATCATGTCAAGAAAAGAAAATAATCACTTATGTACAGTATTACAGACATTTAATTTTGGAATATAGAGAACTAAAATTTTACAGAAAGATGGAAAAACTGGTAAGCAGAGGACAGAGAAACCAATCTTAGCAATTTTAGCCTGTAACACCTAATCGTCTCCCAAACAATGCCCTTTATAATACCATCATCTTGGGGTGAAGTAGGATTTCAACACATGAATTTTCTTTAGATGCAAACATTAAGGCCAGAGGAGGTACCAACACCTCTCTTTGACAAACTCAAACCTGGGGAAGAAGAGTCTATGAAAATTATTTCCAGTTTGTCTTCTATGAGAGTAATGGTCATGTTACTAAGTTGATGGAAAGCAATCTAAGCAAAACACCTCCATGTGAGCTCAGAATTCCATGTTGTGTTATTTCTAAGTTTGCTGAAACACAACCTGCAGTCTTGTAATCCGGCTGGCAATGCACAGGAGCGAGCCACACAGCCAGTGTGGTAACCATCATACACCCAATTTCCTCTCCATGCATCCAAGAAATGTTTAATAAGATCTTCTCATATACAGTGAAATGAACAGCCACAGACATATCTTTTGTGCCCTCTACATCTTGACAGGGTGTTGTCAACCAGTTCACATTTTGGGGATAATTTATAAGCTGTTGGATCATCCAAAGATTTGGATAATAGACAAGAATATAAGAGTACTTCAGCTATTTTAATGACCAGCTTTAAACATCATTCTGTTCAATCATAAAAGCAATCCAAAATACCTGCTGAGTCATCAGATGCCATTTCTGGATTCCACACCAGTGGCCGTGTCTCGCAAAATTATCACAATAATCCATGACATTTGTATAATACATTGTCTTGTTTGACCCTCTAGAATGTAATTTTCTATTAATGAAAAATCTAGGCACAAATAAGGACAATGGATTATCTAGTTAATTAATGACCAATATTAGACTGGAAATTATATCTTAAATCTCAATTTAGGGTCTTTCCACAGCATCATACTGCTCATTTTATATTAAAGGAATAGAAATCAGCACCTGTCATATGTGAAATTATGGAATTAAGAAGGCTCTGGGCTTCCAGTCATTTTTGTTGCCCACTTATAATTCTCCTTTGAGTTTCAATTCTGAACAAAGGTGTCTGGGAGAGTCTCCTTCATTTTTTAATGGAAAAATTAATAAGCTATGTAACCGTGCTGCTGGGATTTGTGAGGACTTGTTCCAGAACCCGACCCTTTCTGGACATCTGGAATGACTACATAAACCCACATATTTTAGAGGAAAAAAAAGGAACAAATCATCCTTTGACAAGACCCTTCCTTTCTTGAACATCCCTACCAATAAAGAGATCACCTGATAGCATATATATCTACGGGTAGTTTAAATTGTGTCTGTCCTGAAGTATCTATATCTTATAAAAATCCTTTAGGGAAACACAAGCCCTTAAAACAGAATCTTAGAACCAATGAGAACACAGATCATTTAAGTCAACTGCTTCAAGTACAGGTGAAGAGAGTGAAATCTTTTAAGACTCAGTGACATTGAGGTCAAAGTCTCACAGTTAGTTACTTAGAAGTAGACTTACGTGTAGAAGTCTGATTTAAAAATTCAATGAGTACATATTTTGCTGTCAGTATGTAGGGGGATACAGAAAAACCTGGAGAATATTCTCAGCTTAAAAATTTGCTTTTGAAGACAAACTAAAGAACACACAGCAAAAAACAGTTATAAAATACTAGTTTGCAAACTATAACTGTTGTAATTCATTGAAAGAATCATGAATTTATTTTTAATCTCTCCCTCATTCTACAAAATATATGAGGCACCTCAAAAAATACTTTCAGTGCAAAAAAGATTAAAATATGTCAGTAAACTGACTAAAACGAAGGAGAGCTCTGGTTAGAAAAGAATAACGAACAAGATCTTTCACTAGGGATGGACAATATAGCTGAAAGAAATGGCCTCCAGATTTATCATTGTTTCCTAGTGGCTGAAGTAAAAGAAATGCAATCAATTTATAGGATTCAAGTTTTCTATAAGGAAAAAACCCAACTTAATATTCCACTTTTTCTAATGAGGATGAGGGATGTTTCCCAGTAAGTTATCAGAAAAAGGACCACAAACGCAATCATCCTACTATTTTTTTAAGTTATCCATCAATGTGGTCCATTAGCATAATGTAAAATTCAATAAAGAAGTTCTCTTAGATCTAAAAATGATTTAGCTGAAGAACCCAACAACCTTGTGAACTGCTTGGATTGAGAAATACCATTTGGAGGACGTAAAAAATGAATAAATTACCTGACCCTCAAGCATTTCTTACTAAATATTATTTATGGTGATATGGAAAACAAGGAGCACATACTATAATAGTTGGCAAGAACCTGTGGTCTGGATAGTCTTTCACATTGTTTGATGGCTGCTCTATAAGCCTGGATAGTCAACCAAGCAAAGAAGAGTACACTAAAAATCATCTGTGAAAATGTAGGTGCCAAACTGGATCACGTTCAACCCATGTTTTTTACAGGGCTGAATAATAGGGTTAAAATTACCCACTCACAGTGTAAAAGAACAAGTCTGTTCTGTATCAAGAGAAAAACAGACTTGCAACAGGGATAGAGAATTTAGGACTGGCTTGCTGAGGATGGGACTTGAACTTGGATCGACAGAAAGGAGAAGAAAGTTTAGACTAGGAGAAAATGCATCACCATATGGAATGGGAGCCAACATAGATAGAAGACGAGGGAGATTGGGGGCCACTATTTGTGACAAAAATGCAGCTAGCAGCAAATCTAAACACAATTCAGCTCAACCCTTTTTATGGAAATAAGACCAGTAGAAAGCTCTTTAATTTAATATGACAGAGCTGATTTGATACGATTTCAGGCCAATGAATTCAGTAAGTAGATTTGTTTTGATGACCTTTGCTAATTTGTTGAATGCCGTGAAAATCCCCTGCAGACTTTCTAACAGTTCAAAAGCTAAAAATAATGACCTCACTGAGGATCCTGTCAGCTGCTCTGATTCTGAGAATGGCCCAGAATGACTGAGGGACTTTGGTTCCAAATGGAGACTTAGAACTCTGTATCCTGTTATGTCTCCTTCATGCCAGAAAATGACGTCTGTGCTTATGACAGAGCACACAGAGTACGGGGAGCAGTAAAGAGATAGTCTTGTCTTATTAATAAAAAATTGTAATTACATTGTTATGTAACCATAGGTGAACACTGAAAGGTATTGTGCTCCACAAGCAGCGTGTATTTCTTAATTCTCCCAATTTATCTATGTAGAAGTATCATCGGCCTCTAGATTTGGAAACAGATGCTCAGAAAACTTAAAGTAGCTTGCTCAAAGTTACATGCTAGTTAGTGCCAAAGACCTGGAACCCAGGCCTTTCTAAACCTAACATTTTTAACCTCTGCATTATATAGATTCTTAGCTTTGGTTAAATGAATTATAATAAAGAAAACAATTCCTAGGAAAAGAATCATGAAAGTTGAAGGGCCAATCCTCTAATTCTAGACATAAGCTATCAAAGAGTGGTAGTAAAGGTAAACAGTCCAGAACCCTGAAGCTAATCAACAAAGAGTTCAGCATCTGGTTCACAACACACACTCAGCAGCAGTGCCCACTACTATCTTGTCCAGGGTCAAGTGAACAGTTATCTGCACAGTATCACAAAAGAACTCTTCAGGTCTAAACGAGTATAGTATGTTCAGATAGGTGCTGCTATGGCATATGGCTAGTGCACTAGAAACCGATTTTCTTCTTTTTAATGAAAATATCCTGAGGATCCAGAGAATATTAAAATAATTCAAAGCACACATAAAATTCTATGTAATAAGGTTTGATTTCAACTAGCTTTTTCATGTAATTTTTATTTCATTAGGATATTATTTTCTTACATATTTTGAGCATAAAACTACATTTTAACTTACCTATTACCTGACTGACATTTTGATAGTCCTGCTGTTTTTGTTTGCACTTTTGGATTTACTTATTATTTTAGATATTTCAGGGTTTCTCCCTCACAATAGTGAGAGTTTAGTGAGCAGAGCATATAGGAGACTGTCAGATGTTCATGGCACAGATCCTTTAGTTTCTCTCTAGTGCAGCTTAGTTAAGAAAGACTGAAAATTCAGTACAATGGAGCTGATGGTGTGCTCAGTATAGAATAATTGCCTATCGTATGTGAGGCCCAGTGTGCAATCCTCAGCAGAAAAGAAAAAAGAAATATAAAATTAAAATAATAATACCATCAAATATTTCTTACATTTTCATATTTTCTTTAAAAGTAAGTCAACACACATCTGAGGGAGTTCATATTAAATGACTTGTTAATATTTTTATCAAAAATAAATTCAAAATTATTATTATAGTACTATAACTGAATGCTTTGGAAAATCATGGGAAGACTGATAAAACAGCTCCTAATCTCAGAGAAATACTGCCTTTTCCCATCTTGACAGGTGATACAGGAGAAAGACACCAGCTTCACCAATTATTTTTGCTTCCTTATAGCAAAATAGGTATGATAAGACCTATTTTGAAATATCATCAAGCCTACTATAGCTATTCATTTTCAATTTTTGTTGTTTTTATCAATCATACAGGTACATGGTTTAAGAAGTCAACATTTCAAGAAGTCTTTCATAGAAGCAACAGTACATATCTCCCTTTCCTCCCTCTCCACTAATTCCCAATAACCAGTAGTAACAAATCCAATTCTTTTAGTTATTTATTTTCATATTTCCAAGTAACATCATTTGTGCTGTTACTGGTTGTTTTTCAGGTTTATATATTATATTTTTTCACATTCTCTCATCTTCCCACCAATACACACACACATGCACACACACTCATTCACGCACACATTGTTTTCCTTGTATCCCCTAAACACTGTTATCTAATGATCAATCAGCATCCAATAGTATTAAAATATGACAGCACCTCCCTGTAAGTTAGGAAGTGGCTTCCGCCCTCAGGCTCCCAAGCAACCCACCTTCACTCTGTGGACCCAGCTCTTCCCCTAAATCTCCCAGAAGCTCCCTTCCATGGTCCAGCAACAGTGACAGTAATTTCTGCCACAGCACAAGCATTCCTTAGTGCTGTCCACAATGCAGTATAGCTTGATTTATGGCCCATATCAGATCAGTTGATAAATATTTAATATGCTTAATAGTATCCCTAGTTATATCACAATTTTGATTTTACTGTTACTCAATATTAAAATTTTTATGACTGTGTGAACATGGTTCACAGCAGACCTCTTTTAATGTGCTATGTCCAAATTCCCTTTCCCATACAGCTTTGCTAGTTTTTCATTATTAAATTATTCACATTTTTATGCTTAAATTTATTCTGAGACACACAAGTGCTGTATCAAAATATCCTTTCTGGGGATATCTTTCCCAAAACTCTGTGTTCTTACATTCCCCTTTGAGGTGATTGCTCTCCTATCATCTAGAACCTATCATCCTAGGAACTCTTTTTTGATCATCCTAGGAAGTTTTTGCTTGTCTTTTTCACCGGAGCCTCTGTGTCCTGAATACCATATCTTTTCCTTAATTTTCATCCTGATGGAAGCTTCCAAAGTAACTTGTTGAGAGTGTCTGCAAAGAATACAAATTTTTGGAACCTTGTGTGTCTGACCATACCTTCATTCTCCCCTAACAATTGATTCAGTTGAAATCTCCATAACTTCTATATGAGAAATCAGCTCCATCATATTTTTTAAGGCAATGTTGCAGTGTCTTCCAGCTTCTGCCATTGCTGATGAGAAAGTCAATGCCATTTCTATTCCAGAACATGTATATATGGATAAATTTTTTCCCTTTGCCAACATTTTAGGCTCTTCACTATCTAATAGTCCAAATTTCATAATGATGAGTCTTATTGTGAACATTTTTTATTACATTAAGAGCCAGAAGGGTTTCCTACCTGGAACCACCTGGAATGTGCAATAGTTGGACTCATACAGTGTGTCACTGTTAAGGTTGGCTTCTTATCAATATCTATTTAAACATATTCTATGTCTTTTTACCTCTTCATGGCTCATTTCTTTTTATTGCTGAATAATGTCCCACATTATGGCTATTCCACAATTTGTCCATTCATCTAGTGAAGGACATCTTGGCTGCTTTCATTTTTTGGTATTGTGAGTAAAGTCGTTACATACATTCACATACAGGGTTTTTGTGGACACAAGTTTTCAACTCATTTAGGTAAATACCTACAAGTGTGATTATTGGATCATATAGTAATAGTATATTTAGTTTTGAAAAATCTACCAAGTTGTCTTTCAAAGTGATTATGCCATCTTGCATTCCTATCAGTAATAAATGAGAGATTCTACTTCTCCATATCTTTGCTGGTAAATGACATTGTCAGTGTTTTGGATTTTAGGCATTCTAATAGTGCCATCTCAGGTGTTTTAATTTGCAATTCCTAATAATAGGTGATGATGAGCATTTTTTACAAGCTTATTTTTCTTTGTATCTCCCTTGATGAAGTATCTATGAAGATCTTTGGTTCATGTTTTAATGAGTTGTTTATTTTCTTAAAACTGTGCTTAATTTTAAGAGTTTTTAGTATATTTTGGATATGTCTTTTACCAGGTATATGGTTTGTACCACTCTCTTTATAAATTATTTTAATAGTAATACATAGCTCAAAAATAAAAACAAAATTAAAAATAAATGCTGAGAAGGTACCCACAAACCCAGGCTTTTGCTATTTTTATTGCTCTTGTTTTTATCCTTTGAGAGTATTGTTATGCAAGTACAAACAAATGCAAATATAAATATATATGTATGTATACTATATTTCTATTTCTTAACAAAAGTGGTGCCCCATATACATCATTCTGCGCCTTGCTTTTTTATCTAAGATTTTATTTAGACATTGCTTTATATCATATCCTAAAATTCTTCCTATTTTTAAAATATACATCTATCATGTTCCATTGTGTGGACACATCATGGTTAAGATCAGAACTTTCCTGTTATTGGACATTTGTTACTCTGACTTTCAAGGTGTTTGGTCTCACAAATTGCTGAAACTTTCTGAAACTCCATGATGAAAATCAGGTAGGTCTTATCTTTTCCCCATTACCAGATTCAGCTTTGGTTTTCTTAAATATGCTAAGATAGTTTCCACTTTTACATTGGTCTGTAGCTTCTAGAACATCTTTTGTTCAGCACTATTATCATAGCGATATCATCTTGAAACACAAAAACATTTCCTTGAGTGTCTGGAAGTCTGTGAATAAGTTCACTCTCATCTTATAACTTCTACTATATCTTTCCAGATATTAATCATATCATTTCAGAATGAATAGACTCTGTTTTCACAAGTGAAAATAATCTTAAAATGAAAAGAGAGATAGAATTGTTTAATTTTGCAGTGACTAAAACAAAGAAATAGTATCTTCTGAAGACTGCCTTAGGTCATTCAACAAGGCAATAAATTGTTTTCTATCGCTTACCATGGCTGTAACTATTACCATATCATTTGTGACCCCAGATTTCAACTCAGTAGGCCTAATTATTGTTTTCCTAATTTATAGAAATTGTTAGCATCATTAGTACAGATACATCAAGAGGCCTGAGGGAGTAGTAATTTTCCTTCTGTACACTTAAATTGATCTAGTCATTCAGCTCATTGGTTGTGTGAGTCAGAAGATGGACTTTAGAGAAGTGATTAAGCAGGGCCTGCAATAACACAGACCCCACAACTCTACCACTTTCCAGTTATATTACCATAAACAAATGACTTAGTATTATGGTTTAGATATAGAATGTCTCTGAAAAGTTTCATGTATTCAAAGATAGGGCTTTTAGAAGGTGATTGGATTATAGGGGACAATGTTCATCACATCCACCTATAGCTAAAATGCACTGTTGAAGGGGCCACCTGGCCAAAAGTGTCAGTTCACTAAGGGTGTTACTTGGCAGTTCTGTCTCCCTTCCAGGATCCTCTCTGCTCTCTCTCTTTCCTGGCCAGCATAATGTGAGCAAGAAGCTTTCCTCTACCAGACTTTTCTATCCTGCCCTTCCTTCTTTGGAGCCAGTTAAGATTGAATCCTCTAAAAATCATGAGCAAAACTGAACCTCTCCTCCTTTAACATGTGGGTGTTGGGTATTTTGTTCAAGTGACAAGAAGGTGACCAAGACACTTAGCCCTTCTAACTCTATTCTTCCTCATCTCTAAATGATACACATATTACAGGTCTGCTGTAAATATTAAAGGTGGATAAAGCAACAAGTACAGGGCCTGGTACGTAATAAACCCACAATCTAGTAAGGTGTCTAGTAAGTACTCAATAATACATGTTAAATAAATGAATTGAGTGAGTGAACACTTCCTCTTAACCAGAAATCTGTATTTGATTAAGATCTGGCTCCCTAACTGGTTTGTAATCTTCATGGATAAGAAGGTCATGTCTGTATTTCTCCCCTTTGTATCCTTGGTACTAGGCACAATGCCTAGTACCAAGGATAGCAGAGATTAACAAACATACATTAAATAAATTTATCAATAAAAAACCTGACAAATAGACATTTTGCTCACATTAATTTCAGAAGGCAAAAAACCTCTTTTAAGGAAACTATAGAGTTCATGCAGGGACACCTTCATTTGCTGTTGCTATTGCTATTGCTATTATTTAATTAAGAGTGTTAGTTGTAGCAGTGGAAACTAGCAGTAGAATAGTTTAAGTAGAAAAGATTTCATTAAAGGATGTTGAGTAGCTTACAGAACCACTGTGAATGTCAGAAAAACAGGTCCTAGGGCCCAAACCCAAGAACTATTGCTACAATGAATGTTCTAGAACTGGTCCTATGAAGACTTCACTATAACTATCTTAGATATCATTTGTACCATCAATTCCACTGAGAATAAAGACTGGACAGGGCCTCAGAATGTCCTCTGTTCCTCAAACTCTAGTTTCTAAACAGATTCTTCAAAGAGTCACATTCCAAGCAAAAGTTTCTTTGGTGACTATATTCAGTCAAGTACTCAATCTTGTCTGTAGTCCTCTCTAGCATCTGCATTTATACCAGAGATAAAAGGAGAAACAGGAAATGCTGAGTGTAGGGGTTGGAAAGTATATGCTGTAAGTAAAAATCACTTTTCTGTTTCTTGTAGGATGAAGAGGCTAGTTTGATTTGGCATGGGAAAATGTTTTACTGACCTTAATAAAATGGTTTGGATGTTGTTGAGCTAGTTTTTATATTGTTGTCGTTGTTATTTTAAAGTGGGTCTTTTATCCAGAAGCTTCCATTATGTAATGCTCATTAAAAATATCAGTTTGGAAAAAAAAGAAAGACTAGCAATAATTGACATTTATTGTTGTTCTTTAGATAAAAATCTAATAAAATCAGATAAAAATATTGTTGCATTATCTTTTCATTGCCCCTGGAGGCTGAGAAATGATTGCATTAAGTTCCATTTTTGCCCACTCCCATATTTCACAGCATATGTTACCTCTGACTCTCACAAACATCCTTTTGGTCAGTCATTTATTGTTATTCTTGTTTCACGAATGGAGAAATTAAGACCCAAGGTAAGGAACTTGCCTTAATCTCTATGGTACTAAGAAGAAACCCAAAATACAAACCCTCTTCTTTCTGATTCCAAAGTTCATGATTTTCAATATGCTTCTCTCGTGTAATGATGTGCTTCCTTAACATTTCTAATGAAATCTCTTCATAAGCAATTTCTATGTTTAATGCATCTCCCATCTTGTAATGCAGAGTCTATCTCCCATACGAAAACTAAAATACCTAATACTTTTTTTACCAGTATCCTTTCAGATGGATGGAAGACAGACCTAGGCTCCACCAGTCATATTCACCACAGAGAGTAAATGAAAGATAGTGGCTTAAGGAAGAAAGGAGCCTGGAGAATCCACTATGATGAAGGTAGCCCTGGTCCAGCCCCAATCAGCAGTAGTTCTGATGGCCCTGTTCAGTATTCAATCTCAATGGTACTGATGGTACAAGTGATATCCAGGGTAGTTACAGTGAAGTCTTCATAAGATTGATTCTGTGACATCCACTGTAGCAATAGTTGCTGGATTTGTGGTCTAGGACCTGTTTCTCTGACATTCACAGTGGTTCTGTAAGATACCCAACATCCTTTAATCAAGTCCTTTCTCCTTAAACTAGCCTTAGTTCCTACTGCTACAACTAAAACTTTCAATTAAGCAGCACATAAATAATAATATAATAATAATAACCAGCATAACTTGCAGGCCTATGGTGTGACAAGGTATGATTCCAAATTCTTTAAAAACATTGACCCGTTAAGTCCTTACCAAGTCATTTCCATTTTGCAGATTAGAATCTAAGATATTGATACATTAAGTGACTTGCACAAAGAGATGTGGTTGGAAAATGGCAAAATCAAGTTTGAACCCAGCAGTGAAATTCTAAAGCCCACTAAATTTGAAAGCATGTTGTAAATGTAGCCTTCGTGCATATATTTTATAATGTTAATAGTATCTACAGGTAGTTATATTAGTCATAGAGTTTTCCAGAGTAAAAGAACAATAAGAGAGAGAGAGAGAGAGAGAGAGAGAGAGAGAGAGAGAGAGAGAGAGAGAGATGGTAGAGATCATTTTAGGAATTGTTTTACACAGCCATGAGGGCTGATAATTCTGAAATCTGCAGGGTAAGCTGGCAAACCAGAGACCCAGAGAAGAGCTGAGACTACAGCTCAAGTCTAAAGGCAATCCAGAGGCAGAATCTTTTGTGCACAATTCTGTGTCCAAATTTCTTTTTATAGTAACACCAGTCTTATTTTGATTAGAGTCCATACAAATGACCTAATTTTAATTATCTCTCTGAAGATCCTACATCAAACATGGTCACTTTCTAAGGTCAAGACTTACACATTTGAATGTGGGTGTAAGAAACATAATGCAGTCATAATGATTGTAATTTCAACAACTCCAATGTAAAGGCCAGGCAAATGTAATTTGAAAACCTTTCAATGTGAAAGTAACCCCAGAGATTACAGTACTTACATTACTTATTTGGGTAAAAATTTGTTTGGGGCCTTCTTCAATTTTTAAAAGACCAGTGTTTCCCACATCCACTGTTAAAATACTGATTTTAACATTGGCAACCAAGGTCCCATGTCTTAATTAAAATAGCTGAGGAATGATGACACTCAGCTACGTAGAAATTTTAGGTTGTTTCCTGTAAGCGATATGACGAGAATGAGTTGTACTATATTTTACCTGTACCTCGATCCTTTGGAAGAACCAGATGAAGAAAACCAGATTACAGTACAGAAAGTGAAATGAATTCTCAGATTATTCTTTATGTTGAGGGACTGGTGACTTTGGAATGTAATCTCACAGCTCTTGCAAAGGTTTCAAGTCTTGACAGAGGCAGCCAGAGCTGTGAAGTCTAAAGTGTACTCCTTAGCCATAAACATCTGACATTTATGATTTTTTTTCATCTGGAGATTTGTTATTCAGGAGTTACAAGTGAAAGTGAATGTTTTAAAAAGCCAATATAACTTTTCTATCATTTATTTAATAGCAGTGAAACTCTCTGGCATTTGGAGAGAGCTTTGTACTTTTCAAAGTGCTTGCACACAAATTAGTTCATTTAATCTAAATGGTCCTTGATTGGCCTAAAAGTTAATTCAGCTTCCCAAAGTAGCTAACAATCTTAGGGAGTACTTTTTGCACTGAAAAAACATGACCTAAAGTGAGGAAATTGCTTTGAAAGCATCCTGTAAAATCAAGGCACAGTTATTATACAAATTCATACATAATGAAGCTACTAAGTTAAACTCTTAAGGGATTTGTGGGGTTGATACAAAGATTTTGAGTACCTTACTCCTTACTATGTGTTAAACACCAGTTTTGGTAGGGCTAACTTGAAGGTCTGGTTTCACCATGTTAAAAATTCCAGATAAAAACGTTCTTTAATTCTCATTCTAGTTTTCTGCTAATAGTCAAAACTACATACTCCCCTTAAAGAAAAACTCAGTGTAGTTCGATTTCAAAAGCCTCTAATGTGAAAGCGTTTGCCACAGTGAGATGAGGTCTGAACATTAGTCCATGTGCAAAGCAGATGGTCATGATTTTTTGTTTGTTTATTTGCTTGCTTTTTAAGGAAAATACTGATCTGTATGTTTGCCTGTGTGCCTTCTGCATCAGATATGAAGTAAAAATGAATTTCTATTTTGCTCCTCTCTGGTAGCTTGCTACATTGACCAGCATTAGGGAAGAATCACCTAATTTGTCAAATATAATTACACAACGTGCAACAAAGACATTGGCTTTTTCTACTCTCTGCAGGAAAGCTTTTTAAAAAATGTAAACAGACGCAGTATAATTTTGAGAATCCATTTGTTATTCTACTAGTGGAGTCTGTAGCTACGGAGACATCTGTGATGTAGGATAAGGAAGATAATTTTTTTTAAATACAAAGAATACAGAGACTGGAAAGATCATTTCAGATTTAAAAACCTAAGAAATAGCCTTATTCTTTGTCCATATGTTTTTTGAATTATTCATAGCAGCAGAGCTGCAACTCAGAGTTCATTTTTGCTATATATTTGGTTTTAGAAAATAAAAATGGAATCTAACCTCCTAATATATCAAAGGAAATAATTTCATATAACAAAATAGAAGGCACCCCCCTTGTTGATAATATAATGGGCCTCTAATCCTAGCTCTAATGATGGAATGCAGCATCTATCTGCTGAGGTAGAAGTACAGATAAAACATAGATAGTTTCTGTTATACCTTTGGTTGCATAGTTCTATGAAGCAAATCATAATGCCTTTACAGTTTACCTTATGAATAACATCCCTCCTATTTTAGTGTAAAATTCTTATGGTTATGATGGGGAGATGCCTGTATTCCTTTAAAATCTGTATTTAACTACCCTATTCTTTAAATACTATATTGGCTGTTATATGCAAAGTAAAATAAAGCATTCAGTCAAGAATTCATATAATGGAGATTCAAAAGTCACTTTCATATGAAGCACCTTGGCAATTCAAGTGTGATCAGATGGAAAATAATAATAATTCCAATTCTTTATTGAGACCTGATTATGCACTAGCCATCACTCTAAAGCTTTGTACATGTTAACTCATTTACTTCTCACAACAACTCTTTGAGAATAAATACTTCTATCATTTCCACTTTACAAATGAGAAAATAAAGTCACAGAAGTGCTGAGTAATTTGACAAAGATCAAACCACTAAAGAATTCTGAAGTCAGAATTTAAACCTAGTTAGTTTGGCTGGAGAGTTGAAGCAGGTAATCACCATACAATTCAGCCTCTCAGAAAGTTGTAGCAAAAAGAAAACTTGGTACATTCCATAGATCCTTCTGTCTTCCAGATTAAAGCAAAACAACAAAAAAGGAACCCAGAGCCAGTGATGTAATAGCAAAATAAATTTCTTATAGGACTTAAACCACATCAGTGAACATATCCTAAGGATTGATAGTAAAATGACAAACCAAAGTAAGAGGGGATTTAAAAAAGAAAAAAACATCATGTGAGAAAGATTTCTGACAAGTGTATTTGAGGAGCTGAAGCCAGAGCATCTAGAAGCAGAGTACAAGGAAGATGTGATAGATGAGGCTAGCGGAAGAGGAAGCAGCCCATTCATTGCTCTGTGAGTTGGGCAGGTCTTGGTCTGTGTCTAAAGAGGAAGGAGGACCCACTGAGGCCAGAGAGTAACATGAACAGGTGTGTACACTGAAATCAATAGTCTGGATACCACTGGGAAAAAAAAGCAGCTTGAAAGAAGTAGGAAGTAGGAAGCATTGAGACTGGTTCAGAAAGTATTCCAAAAGTAATGGTCAAAAATGGCGGAAGCAGTGACCCCAGTAGTGATGGGGGAAAAAACCTGGATTCAGGAGATGGTGTGGCACTAAAATAGAGAGAATGACAGAAATCTGGGTAAAGGAGAAAATGTCAAAGATGATTCACAGATTTCTGGCCAGTGTAACTTCGCAGAAAATAGACTTTGAACAGGAGATTAGCCATATTAATGACATCAAACCTGAGGAAGCTTGAAATTATCAATCAAAATTGTTAAGTGGACAGCGAGACTGTAGATCTGTAACATGGAGGAGAGGTCAAGGCTGGAGTTTACCACAGCAGAAAGAGTTGCTAAAGCTGCTGATGTAGGTAATTCCCCTAGGAAGAAAAAATAAAGAAGAAGGATAGGACCCCTCTTGGTGAGAAGAAGATAATTCTATAAAAAATTATAAGAAAAAGTTTCCAGATAAGCAATAGGATGACTAGGAGAAATTGGTGTCAGCCATGGGTGGAAGTCAGTGGAGAAGAGTCTCAAGAAAGTGAGAACTACAAAGTCAAATTCTGCTCACAGGTCAAGGAACATGCTGAAAAACGGAATCTAATAAAACAGCCAAATGTCACACTGGAGTAGGTGAATGAATAATGAATAAATGGAGACAAGAACTATGAACAACTCTAGAAATTGGTCTATGGTGGGGGAAGGATTTGTGGGGCAGTAAGACAGAGGAGTAGAATAGAAGGAGTGATCTCAATCATGAAGTTCAAATCACTAATGACTGTATCTCAGAATCTGCCCACATGTCTAGACTATCAATATGACTATCACATGGAATTATAATATGTGAGCACTGTTAGAAGCAATGATTAGTTTATAATCCACTGTACCTTTTATAGTATTCTAGGAGACCTCTTTTTCTTTTCTGTAATAAACCTTTAATATAACCACAATTCTGACTACAGAAGAATCCTTTCCAGCTAGCTACTCAGAAAACAGAGCAGAAGGCTGATCATTTGGGACATTGCTTATCTGTTATTGAGGAAGGTAAAAGGAAGACTCTTTCCCCTGAGGTACCTAAGACATAGTTGTTTAAAAGTCCTCAGTCTTCAACTGGTTTTCATCATTTTAGTAAATATTTATTAAGCACACACTGTGTACCATCTATTGTTACATGTTGAGGACATAAAGGTGAATAAGACATAGTTCTGGGGGGGTGTGCTTATTGGATCAGGGGAAAGGAACTTGTATAAACAGCTGCTACCAGAGTATGTGAAAAGGCCATGAGGTTTCATGTAGAATAGGGATCAAAGCACCAAACCAAATGAAAAGGATGTGTGCCAGCTTCCAAGGACAGGGTGCTCAGTCATGGAATCTTACATGGGGATGAAAAGCCTTGAGCTGAATCTTAAACAATGTTAGTTCTCTATATTTTGAGAGATTATAATGTTCCAGATAAGTTGGTAAGCACCTTATATCTTAACCAATTCATTACACCTACTTCACAGACAAAGAAATGAAAGCAAGGAAAGTTGAAGCAAGTTTTTGTGTTGATAGAATCTAATGAATGTCAGAGTTGGGATTTTAACCCAGTATTTCTCCAGAGCCTGTCTTCTAGACCTGCAGACCATAAACCATGTACCATGGAACACAATATTCCTTGACATATCACTAAGGCTGGCAAGTCTGTGCGCTCATGATGGGAGCAGAAAGGACACATACCAGGTCTAAAAAATCAGTCCGTCTTATTTTCTCTCTCTTTTCTACTCTGAATCTGATTGCAGGTTGCTGAAAGTTATCCCAGAGTAAAATAGAGGAAAAAATTACCACTTTCCTTCATCATTTTTATGATACCAGCAAAGAAAAAAATGGCTTTTTAATAGAATAATCTATGATTCTAGTTCCCATGTGACCAGTAGAGAGCAAAAAAAAAAAAAAAAAAAATTGGTTACAGGTTCTCTCCTATTAAAAGTAAAGTTTGGTAGAGAGGGTAATTTCTTAATTAAATGAACAAACACACCTTAAGAAAAATGACTCATAAGGAAGAAATCCTGCTTCTTCCCTACTGATACCAAGCGGGGCTCCATCAGACCACTGGCAGACATGGCATTGTACTTAGAACACCAGAAGTGATTAATATCACTGTGGGATATGAGGAATAAACAAACAGAAGATCACAAATGTATTCACCTTGACAGGGGTATTTAGACATGAGGATTAATCATGGCTAACTCCCAAGCACACTGAATCAGGGCAGAAGAAAATTCTGTCTCCTGAGCTAAGCGTCTCAGCAACAGTCCTGAAATCAAAAGAGGAAAGGGATTAACTTACTTCTCACCCAATGACACATTTATCTGATCTTTGGATACAGAAATGATCTAAAATCACACAGTACAAACATGGGATTTTCTTCAGAATTCTGGGCTGAGGATTTGGGGAAGCCTCGGTTTCATAACCTGAACAACTACTTCTAAGATACCAATATGCAATATATTAACTAGTGTTAATTTCCTACTATTTTTTAAAATTCTGTATCATTTCTATCTTTTTTCTGTTTTTGCCTTTTAAAATCAAAAATAAAATAAAATAAACTGAGAAGTCCCTAATAAGATTGCCAACAAGTAGGAGGAAGGAGACATTCAAACTGTCCCAGGTACCTTATGACCTTTCTTCATGTAATTACATTTCCTGCCTTTTGTAATCACAAAAGCAAATTACAAAATAAAGGAGAAAGAAAAGGAGTAGAAGTAGAAGAAAGAGAAAGAGAAAAGAAGAAGTTCAAGATAGGTATAGTAAATTCGAAAAGCAACTCAAAGCATAAAGAGGAAATTAAAACATAAGAAACCAAAACAAAATTTTAGCCTACGAGTATGAAGTTCAACAAAAATAAGACGTAAGAAACAGAAGAAAAGAAAGACTAAAACCAGTGCAATTAGGAAAAATAAAATATGAAAGTAAGGGACAAAAGATTAAATATAAAACCAATGTAAATAAAAATAAATAAATAAAAAGTCTATAAACAGTCAGATAAAAAGTTGGAAAAATGAAAATTAGAGGGATAAAAGATAAAAACCAAAACAATAAAATCAAAGTTAAAAGCCATACTTAGAAGTTGGGCATAAAACTCTTTTAAAGACTGTTTAAGATTTGTTTTCTCCTCAAAATGGAATAGAAACAAATGGTCATATTGAAAGTAAAGACAATGAAAAAACAAGAATCCTGAAGAATGAAGCAGAACAAACTAAAATAGAAATAGGAAAAAATTAAGTAATCAACATACTCCATGGCAACAAGAAATTCTAAAATAATTTTGAGAAGCTGATTTGTACCACATAATATGTTCTTGATGTAACAAAGAAATGAGAAATAGGACCAGGGAGAGAGAGGAAGATCTAGCAAGCAGCGCTATGAAAATATATTCTTGTGTCCTTTGAATCCTTCTAACGCTCAAGTCCGTCTGGAGGACCATCTGACTAGAGTACAAAAAATACTATTTCTCCTTTTTCTTCAGCTCAGCTTGCATGAGCTTGCATGACATTGAAGTCTTAGGAGCTTAAGTATGATACTAGGTGAAACTGAAAAAGACATAGTTTGTTTTGCTTTTTTACTTTTTGGTCCTTTTAATGTCTCCCTACACTTCGATCTATTGTCCATTCATTCATTATTAGTTCATTACCACACATTTTGAATTAGTTGAGTTTTATCATTTTCAGAATAATTCTTATTTTAAATAGAAGCCTGGAGGAGAGCTATCTGAAGTACAGATCATTTCTTTCAGATGTGGGTTTTAATTGGCAACACCAAGGAAACTGATGCAAGAGGCTTTCTCTTTGCTGTACCTCCCTCTCAACCCCACCTATCTATTGTCATATTCACATACCCTGCTCTGGGTCTGGGGAGCAGACCCCTTTGGATTGTGTTCCTGGGCTTGCTTTCCCTCTGCCTTTTGTTTAGCTTCGCCAATGAGAAGCCTAGATGGAATAGCAAAAATGAGGGGAAAGTGAGAGAGAGAGAGATTTATTCCTGTATTTCCCTCTCTGGCTTGGACTGATTCCACCCTCTTACCTAGCAGCCTCCTGCCTGATGACCTTTTCCTACAGATTTTCCCTCTGGATTTAGGGGACAGTAATCTATTCTCTCCCTTTGACTCTTCAAGTCTGTGAGTGGTTGGTGATCTATCCCCTCATTGCCACTTGCCCCAGGATTCTTAAAAGTTCCTCTGTCCCTTGGTTTCTCTTGGCCATGTCCTTAGCATTGTAAAATGCCCTTTGATTGACTCTTCAATTTGCTTACATCAAGAGTGCCATCTGTTTCCTGCTGGGACCCTGATTGACACAGTAGGGAAAGTATGTCACAGGCATGTTTAACTTTAGCTTTCTCCACCCTAACATTCAGCGCCCTCACACTACCGATGGGCTCCCTGTAGGTTCTCATTTTGACAACTCCAGGGCTCACAATGCTATTGCTTTTTCTGGAATGTGTCTGATTTCATCTCTCTTCCAAATGTATCTATACATTATGCAATTTTTCTAAGACCCAGCCTTCTTCTGGTGCATACAGTTGAGTCCTCACGAGTTAGTCTAGAAAATGTATTTTCAGTCAGAAAATAGCAGAATGCCTCTTAATGGTCCTCAAATTACAACACACACAAATTATTGCAAACAAAATTCTTAACTAGCGTCTCTTTCCCCAGTTTTGTACTCTACCTATCTTTTCTAAGCCTTGCTGCCCGATTAATGTCTCTATACATTCTTATTACGCTGTCCACTGGTTTTAAAAGGTCTCAATTTCTTCTTGTTTTCCATAGGATAAATTCAACCATTTAAGATTCACAGTCTGGCTCCAAACTAAGTCTCCAATTTTACCCACCACTAATGAGGTCTAGTGTTAGGGAAATAGCAAAGGCAGAGAAAGGAAGAGATTCTCTCTTAACATTGCCTCTACTTTCTAAAAACATCTTCTTGCATTCTTTAATAGAAGAATAATGTTGTGTGGTAGAGATGGACTCTTCCATGAGATGCCATTCATAATTTTTCTTTGATTTTAGTGACTACCATGATAAACAGTGGCAAAGCTTTTCAAGTCATGAAACAACTTGAACTGTGATTCAGGCCTCACAATCTTATAGTCTCATGTACTCTCACATTTCAATTCCTATTGCTTTATGGCCCATTAAGATATTTTTTGAGACTCTGTGGCATTAAGTTGCAGCTCTCTAAATGGGTTATAGCCTGAGGCTCCAAGGCTGTGTGACATTGCCCACTCCCACAGTTGTCAAAGTCTTGCTTGGCCAATCTGTTGACATGCCCACCATGTGCATTCTGACCTCCTTCTTTGCAGTCTCCTGAAATATTTTCATTTTTCCCCTCTACTTATCTGAATATTCAGACACATGCCAAATGCTAAGTAATTAGTAGGCACACCTATTTTTATTATTTACCACTCATAGCTCATTTCAAGCAATGTTTTCTTAAGAGAGATCTCATTGCTTACCAATGAACTTATTAAGTGCTACTTTATGGCATTTTTCTCCTTATATATGGGTCAGGTTTTCCTGATTTCACTGTAATCACATTTAGGGAATGACCGTGTTTACTATTTTTTGTATCCCACATCAGCATACCACCTCAGGCATTGGCAGAAAATAGAAGTTCAGTAAATAATTTATAGTTAACTCTAACTATCAAAGGCAGCTGTAAGCAATCAGTCCTCTCAACTTGACAGAAAAGGGATAACTTCACTGTATTTCTCGTGTCTGTTTCTAGAGACTTCCTATCCCCCAATGAGTTGGCAATTGCAAGAAAAGTCTAATCAAGTAAATGTTGTGGAATTCCTTTGCTGTCCTGAGCAGAAATCCTTTGTAGCACCTATCCTTTCCTTAATCTGCACCTCCACAGTGTCTGTCTTGCCATTTTTCTGTATACAAGTAGAGCACAGACTAGGATGCTAAAACAAATAAACCTTGCAATGCAGTGACTCAAACAAGGCACAAACCTTTCTACTGTAAACAGGCCAGAGGTAGGTGAGTGGCCCACAATAAGGAAGTGACTCTGCTCCAGAAGGATGTACCATGTTCTTTTAATCTTTCTTTTGTTGGTAGTGAATGCTTACCCTACATGAAGTTTACATTCATCTTGGGGAGAAAGTACCTGGATATAACACAGTTTGTTTCTTTTTTAATTCCTATTTCCCTTCCTACCTGACTCCATTCCTTTGTCTCTAAATCCCCTTTCCCCATTTTCATTGTTGTTGTTATTATTGTTCTGAGTTCATGTTTATGACATACAATCACTGTGCATTAAATTCCTGTGCATGGCATTCTAGTTCCTTATGAATTTTAGCATTGTTTTTCACTAGTTCTGTGAAGAGTACCTGTGAGTCTGATTTTTCTCACTCAATACTGTATTTTCCAGGTGCATCCATTTTCCTACAAATGTGTTGAATTTGTCCTTCTTTATAGCTGAGTAATGTTCCATTCTGTGTAGATTCCACATTTTCTTTATTCAATCATCTATTGATAGGTATACTGGCTACTTCCAGAGTTTAGCTATTCTGAAATGTACTGCTATAAACATTGGTGTGCATGTATTGCTTAGTACTGCATAATGTCTTTAGCTCTCTGAAGAAGATACCTAGAAAGAGTATATAGCTGGGTCATATAGAGTTTCTAATTTTCGTGGGCATCTGAGATGAATACACACTTCTCAGAGAAAGAAAGACAAATGGAAAATAAATATATGAAAAAATGTTCAACATCAATGGTCATTCGGGAAATGCAAATTAAAACAATGCTGAGATTCCATCTCACCCCAGAAAGAATGGCCAAGATTAAAAAGTCAACCAACAACAAATGCTGGAGGGGCTGTGGGGAAAAAGAAACTCTTCTCCACTGTTGGTGGGAGTGTAGACTGGTGCAGCCACTGTGGAAGTCAGTGTGGAGATTCCTCAAGAAGTTAGGATTAGAGATCCCACTCAACCCAGCTATCCCTCTTCTGGCATTTTCCCAGAAGAATTGAAAACATCATATCACAGTGATATCTGTGCACCCATGTTTATAGCAACCCAATTTGTAATAGCCAGATCTTGGAAACAACCCAAGTGCCCATCAATCAAAGAATGGATAAAAAAGATGTGGTATTTTTATACAATGGAGTACTACTCAGCTATTAAGAAATATTGTATTGAGACTTTTATAAGTAAATGGTCACAACTTGAGACCATACTCATAAGCGAGATAAATCAAACCCACATGTGTAAATACCGTATTGTCTCCCTAGTGTAAGAAATGGAAAAGTATATATGATTCAAAATCTATAATAAATACTATGCAAGGGTAAAAAACAGCTCAAAGAGCAAAGATAATCGGGAAGGATATAGGCGGAAGGAGAAAAGGGAAGAGGAAAAGATATAAACCTGCATATATGTATATGTAAGATAACTAAAAAGAACACTGCTGAATGTATTCGTTATTGAGAAAGAACAACTAATACTCATATGATTAGATCAATCTTGCATGTCTATATCTGTTAATGTAAGAAACCATTTTAAAGATAACGTTGCGCAATATTGCTACCATTGTCAAGCTTCTATCTTCCGGTTTTGTAAACCTGCAATGGTGTGTATTTACTCTAGTCGTTTGTTTGTCTCTTTTGCTTGCTGTTTTTACTATATATGTCGTCTTTTTTTTGTGTTTTGTTTTGTTTTGTTATTCTTCGCTTAAATAAAAAAATAATTTTACAAAGAGACATTTAAATGATTTTACAAACCTCAAAAAAAAAAAAAAGAAAAGAAATTTCCACACTGATTTCCAAAATGGTTGCACTAGTTTATATCCCCACCATCAGTGTAGGAGGGTTCATTTTTCACTGCAGCCACACCAGTATTTACAACTCTTTGATGATTGTCAGTCTTTCTGGTATAAAATAAAACCATAGCATTGTTTTAATTTGCACTTCTCTAATGACCAGAGATGCTGAATATTTTTTAAATGTTTCTTGGGCATTTTCACTTCTTTTGAAAACTATTTGTTCATTTAAATTGCTAAGAAATTCTGGATCTTTTATTTAAGGTGATTGAACTTTTTACTTCTTTATGTATCCTAGACCTTCACTTCTTTATATATGCTAGAGCTTTACTTCTTTATGTAGTCTAGACCTTCTCTTCTCTATATATTCTAAACCTTTACTTCTTTATCTATTCTAGACCTTAGTCCTCTGAGGATTAGCTGGCAAAAATCTTTTCCCATTCTGTAGGTTGCCTCTTCACTCTACTAATTGATTCCCTTGCTGTGCATAAGCTTTTTCATTTGATGTAATCCCATTTGTTGATTCTTTCTGTTATTTCTTAAGCAATTTTTGTTTTATTCAGAAAGTTCTTGCCTATAGTTAACACTTGCCTATAGCTTGCCTGTAGCTATACACTTGCCTATAGTTAACACTTCAAGTGTTTTACCTATTTTGTCTCCCAGTATCTTCAGTGTTTCTGTTTTAATGTTTAGAACTTTGATCTATTTTGATTTTAGTTTTGTACAGCTTCAATCTTCTCCAGACAGCTAGCCAGTGTTCCCAGAAGCACCATTTATTGAATAGGCTATCTTTCCTAAAATATGTGCTTTGGCCTCTTTGTCAAAGATCAAATAGCTGAATGTGTCTGGGGATGTTGTTGTATCCTTTATTCTGTTCCATTGATCCACATGTCTTTTTTTGCAGTACCATGCATGCCATTTTTATCACTGTTGTTTTGTAGTGTAGCTTGAAGTCAGGTAATTGGATACCTTCTGCTTTCCCCTTGTTGCCCAAGATTGATTTTACTATTCTAGATCCCTGCTAGTTCTTCACGAATTTTAGGATTGTTTTCACTAATTCTGTGAATAATGCTATTGGTATTTTGATTGGGATAGTGCTGAATCTATATAAAAGTTTTGAGAAGTATGTGCATTTTGACAACATTGGTCCTGCCTATCCAGAAGAAGGAAACATCTTCCCATTTTCTGGTGTCCTCTTCAATCTCCTTTTTCAGGGTACTACACTTTTCTTTGTAGAGATTTTTCACTTTCTTAGTTAATTCCTAACTATTTAGTTTTTCTTGATACTAGTATGAATAGTATCACTTTGAGTTCATTATTGGTGTACACAAATGCTGTAATTTTATGTGTGTTGATTTTGTATCCTGCTACATTTCTGAAGTTGCTTATTAATTATAAGAATTTTTGGTAGAATTCTTCATGCCTTCTGTGTAGAGTATCATGTTATCTGCAAGCAATAATTTGAATTCTTCCTTTCCTATATTTATTCTTTTTTTTTTTCCTTTCTCTTCTTTGATTGCTTTGGCTAGTGTGCTGACTATATGTTGAATGGGAGTGGTAGTAGTGGGCATCCTTGTCTTGTTCCTGATTTCAGGAGAAATGCTTTCCATTTTTCTCCATTTAATAAAATGTTGGCAGTTGGTTTGTCATAATTAACTTTTATCAAATACAGATATCATCCTTCTATATGTATTTTCTTTAGGGTTCTTATCATGAAGGTGTGTTGGATTTTGTCGAAAGACTTTTCTGCATCTATTGACATGATCATGTGGTTTCGTCCTTGCTTTGGTTTATGTGTTGTGTTACGTTTATTGATTTGCATATGTCAAACTTGCTTGCAACTCATGGTTGAAACCCACTTGGTCATGATGTAAGATCTTTTTGATTATGTGTTACATTGTATTCACTAATATCTTATTGAGAAATTTTGCATCTATGTTCATTAAGGAGATTGCCCTGTAGTTATCTTTTTTAGCTGAACCTTCATCTCGTCCAGTCAGAATTATGATGACTTCCATAAATGAATTTGGAAGTATTCATTCCTTTCAACTTCTTTGCAGAGTTTTAGGAGTTTTGGTGATATATAACATCTTTAAAGGTTTTGTAGAATTCAGCAATGTATCTATCAGGTTCTGGATTTTTTTCAATTGTTAAGTTTTTTGTTACTGCCTCAATTTCATTGCTTGTTATTGTGTTGAGTATTTTTGTGTCTTCTTGGGTTAGTTTTGGTAACTTTAAGTCTAGGAGTCTGTCCATTTCTTCGATATTTTCCAATTTGTTGGAATACAGCTTTTGTAGGAGTTAGTATGGTTTAGACTTTGATAGTTTCTCTTGTGATTTTGACTTTTTCATTTGTGACTGCATTGCTGAAAGTTTTTCTCTTTTTAAGGTTGGTTAAGGTTTTATCTATTTTGTTTATCCTTTCAAAGAGCCAATTCTTAAATTCCTTGATACTTTGTACTATTTTTAGTCTCAATTTCATTTGTTTCTCCTAATATCTTCATGACTTCTCTCTTTAATTTTGGTTTGGGATTGAATTATTGTTGTTTCTCGAGTGCTTAAGGTTCATCATTGTATGAGTTTGTTGTTTTCCTAATATGAGTATTTGTTCCAATGAACTTCTCTCTTAGGACCACTTTCTCTATGTTCATAAGTTCTGATGTGTTGTACAGCCATTACCATTAACTTCCAGAAATTGTTTAATTTCTTCTTTGATTTCTTCTGTGATTCATTGGGTGTTCATGAATGCATTGTTGAGTTTCCAAGTGCTTCTAAATTTTCTGTGGTTTTTTCTCTTTAGTTGATTTCTATTTTCATTTCAAAGTAGTCTAATGGTAAACATGGGGTGATCTTGATTCTTTTATATTTATTTAGCAAGCTTTGAGCAGCAGTATGTGATCTATTTTGGAGAAAAGATTGTATGCTTTGTTGTATTAGAGTGGAATATTCTGTAGATATATATTAGGTCTGTATGTCTAAGGGTGTAGCTCATCTCTGGTATTTCTTTATTGATTTTTTGTTTATTTGATGTACCTTTTTGCAAAAATTGGGAATTAGGATATTTCACTATGATCATATTAGTATTTATTAGGTCTTTTATGTTCAGCAGTATTTGTTTTATGAAGAAAGGTGTTCCACTATTTGATGCATAAATATTTATAAGCATATTTTGTTGCTGTTGGATTGTTCCCTTATCTAGCATGTAGGGACCTTTTTTGTCTCTTCTGAACAGTTTTAGCTTGAAGTTTACATTGTTTGAAATTAAAATTGCTACACTTCTTGTTTTCAGGGTCCTAGTGAATGAAATATTGTTTCAGCCTATGAATATCTTTTTTGATTAGATGAGTTTTTTTAATGCAAAAGACTACTGGATTCTGGGTTCTTTTTTTCTCATTCTGCCAATCTGTGTCTTTTAATTGGCGAGTTAAGCTATTAATATTGAGAGATAAAACGGATATTGATAAATTATGATTATTCCACTCTTCCTCTTTTGGTGACTCCTTTGTTTTCTTTTCCTGTCATTTTGTTGTTGTTGTTATTTATCCATTGACCTTGATGAGTGTTTTTATTCTATCTGAGGTTTGGGCTTTATTGGTTTCATCATTTCTGTTTAGCATATTGTTGAGTATTTTCTAGAGTGCTGCTTTGATATTCATAAATCTTTTGGGTTGTTTTCATGAAATGTCCTCATTTGTGCATTTATTTTGAAGGGAAGTTTTCCTGGATATATTTATCTGGGTTGGAATTTGTTTACTTTTAGGGCTTAAAATATTTCACTCTAAGCATTTCTGGCCTTTAAGGTTTGTGTTGAGAAGTCTGCTGTAATTCTGATGAGTTTTCCTTTGTACACAATATTTTGTTTTTCTTTGACTGCTTTTAAAATTCTGTTTTTTGTTAGACATCTGACAATTTAAATATGATGTGGTTTGGTGGGTTACTTTTTTCCATCATAGTTGTTTGGTGTTCTGAAACCCTCAGTTACTTGTAGGCTGAGCTGTTTTCCCGTATTTTGGAAATTTTCTACCACATAAAATTAAACAAATTAATAATCTCATCTGTGTTCTCTTCTGGTTTTTCTCTAACTCCAACTCGCCTTTGGTTGATCTTTTTAGTGTCACCTAATAGGGACTGGATGATTTTTTCTTGTTTTTCTTATCCTCTTATGGCTTTTTTTGAGTTCTTCATCATAATTTACCATTTTGTCTTTCATTTCAGACTCTATCTTCACACTAGTAATTTCTGTAATATATGAATTCTATGCAGTTTTTTTTTAACTTCTGACTGATTCCTTTTTATAGATTCTTCATATTTGTCATTCATATTTTGAACCATTTTGTCCTACTCTTCCAATGTTTTGCTTCCCTCTTATCCACATTGGTTATTTTGAGTGATAATTCCATAACCTTTTGGGTCATGCCCTCTTTGAACTTACCAAATTTCTTTATCTCATCCCGAAACATTTCACAGATCTCTACTATCTGGTATTTCTCTCCATTTGTGCCTCCTTAATCTACTTTACAGAAGTTTGGAGAACTTGGGGATCTTATGCTACCTTGTTTTCCCATGGTCCTCTGTGTATGTATGTGTATCTGCTCCTTATATTTATACTTTTTGCCTTTTTTGATTTTGTAATGCAGTTTAGGGTTGAGGTCTGGTAGGATGGAAATAATTTGTAATTCATATGATTTTTAGCAAGATACTGCCTTCCCATGATGTGTTTTCAGCTTTATATGTCCAGAAATGATATGTACTCCTTTAGTTATCTAATTTAAATGATTTGGACTCTGTCCCTATGTTTTGGGGAAAGAATTACTTCCAGTTATAAAGTCTCAACAGAGCCAATCATACATCATTTATATAAGCTTGACCTTGCATTTACACTTTCACCTTTTGCTAATATTCTCCGCAGCCTATGTTCAATTATTATTAGCAGTTGTTCCACAATGTGACACGAGTGGAAGAGATTGAAGGGCAGATGAAAGAAGAATATAATTCGGTAAGGGAGTGGTTACTGGGGAAAAAGTGAGAGGTGAAAAGAAAGAAATTTTGAGTACTTTTAGTTGGATTGAAGTTTAGTGTTGAGAGTCTATAAGAAGATATTTGTGGGGGAAATTGAGCCAGTGATCTGGGCAGATGGCCTCTCAGTACCAACTCATATAGGTTTCCTTTCACCTGTGCGTCTTTCTTTCACTTGTGTATCATTTCTCAGGCCTAAGTTTGATGGTGAAGGGGGCCCCCTACCCATAGTATACATTGGAACAAAGAACACAGGAATGCAGCTTTCCCCATTGTATGGTAGGAGAGCTATTTAGGGAGGGCCATTGAACATGAAGTCTGTACCACAAATCTATCTCTGCAGAGCAAGATCAGAAGGTTTTGTCTCATTGTCAAAATGGTTCCGCCCCAGAGGAGTGAGTGGGAGCTTCTGTAGCTGCACTGACAGCACTTCTTCCCTTTTTCAGTTGTCAATTTGTTTAATTTGGTCTACATACATCATCTTTCCTATTAATTTCTGTTTTAGAGTGAAATCCCCTCTCCCCTTCAGAAAACCTTTCCAGTGACTTCTCTCTGAGGTTCTCTGACATGACTCCTCTAGTCAGCCATGTTACATTCAGGCTCTTTAATCTTTATTTTTTTGAAGATAATAAAACCAAGCAAAATAAAACAGAATAGAGTCAACCAAAACAAAACAGTGAACATGATACAGGACTTCAAAACAAGATAGTAGGAAATTAACAATGGTTACCATAATGCCTCTTGTTGTCTTCAAAGTAGCTACCTATATAACCAGACATAATAAAATCAAACAGAACAAAACAGAATAAAATCAATCAAAACAAAGCAATGAAAGTAATGTAGGACTTCAAAACAAGACAATAGGCAGTCAACAATGGTTACTGTAATATATCTGGCTATCTTTGAAATAGCTGCCCATAACATCAGATATAATATAATCAAACAGAACAAAATGAAATAAAACCAAACAAAGCAGAACAATGAAAATAATACAAAGCTTCAAAACAAGGCAACAGGAAATCAACAATGGCTACCATAATATATCTGGCTATCTTTGAAATAGCTTCCCATAACGCCAGATGTGATAAAATCAAACAAAACAAGATGAAATAAAACCAAACAAAACAGAACAATGAAAATGATACAAGGCTTCAAAACAAGATAATAGGAAATTAACAATGGCTACCACCTTCCCTTTTGGGGAGGTTTCCTCCTGTTTCACTTTCCAGTATCTATAGCACATTTTGGATCTCATTAACTTCTTGTTTTTTTATACTAGGGATACACGATGATGTTCACCCATGTAATTCTGAATCATTTCATCCATAAGCATGATCTCAGTTTTCATCCATTTACTGATAAGGGCCTTCTTTATAGCTAAGCAACTTTCCATTGTTTAAAAATGCTGTATCTTTCTCATCCATTCTGCAGATGATGGGCAAGCTATCCCTGCTTTTTTCTGGTTCCCTGTCACGTGGAGCATATTTTTAATCTCCTTTGACTTTCAGTCTATGAATTTCCTTTTGAGATAAATGTGTTTCTTGTATAAAGCATATTGATGGGTCGTGTCTCCCAATCCACTCTGCCTGTGTCTTTTTATTAGTGAACTGAGGCCATCTACATTACTGGTTAAGGCCAACACTCACTGGCTCACGTCTACCTTGTTATTTTCCTGCTGTTGACTCTCTACTTTTCCCCTTCATTCAGTTGCTTGCCCCACTTGGTGATCCCCCTCTGCTGCTGCTCCTGGAACCATAGTCATTTTTATTTCTGTCTAGAATGCCCTTCAATATTCTTTGTAGGGTTGGTT
Organism: Dasyprocta punctata; assembly: GCA_004363535.1. NCBI lineage: Eukaryota > Metazoa > Chordata > Mammalia > Rodentia > Dasyproctidae > Dasyprocta > Dasyprocta punctata. The sequence continues at coordinate 113,207 of RJWM01000683.1, forward strand.
TGGTGTTCACGAATTCCTTCAATTGTTCTTTGTCATGGAAGTATCTTGTTTCTCTATTAATTTTGAAAGCTAGTTTTGCTGGGCACATCAATCTAGGTTGGAAGTTGTTTCCTTTCAGGACTTGAAATACTTCACTCCAACTGCTTTTTGACTAGATGGTTTGTGTTAAGAAGTCTGTCATAATTCTGATGGGTTTTCCTTCATAGGTGATCTGCTTCTTTTCTCTAACTGCTTTTAGTATTCTGTTTTGTGCTGAATTTCTGGGGTCTTGATTATTATATATTGGGTGTAGATTTATTTTGGTTATAGCTAGCTGTAGTTCTATATGCCTCACTTATCTGTATGTCACATCCTTTTCCCATGCTTGGGAAATTTTCTGCCATTACTTCTGTAAATAGACATTTTATGTCATTTGTGTTCACCCCTGCTTTTTCACTGACATCCATCACTCTTAAATTATTTTTCTTTGTGTTGTCTTTCTTTGAATTGTTATTTCCTGGTTTCTTGTTATTTTTTAGAAATCTTTACTTCCATAATCACTAGCTGCAAAACTGTCTTCAAGATCTGAAAGTTTATCTTCAGTTTCTTTCAAGAGATTTTGCTAGCTTTCAATGGAGTTTTTAATTTCCTGGATATCTCTTTGAATCTGTTTTATGCATTCTAAATCTTACTTATACTGTTCATGAGGAAAATGAGGTTTCCTTCATTTTCCTGTGTTCCTCTATTTTTTTATCTATGTCTTCTTTAGAGATGCTCAGCAATTCTTTTACTATATTTTTCATTTCTTCTTTTACCTGAGATAGCATTTCTAATCTAATTTCTTTTATAGCCTCAAGAATTTGTTTCTTTACTTCAGTTGCCATCACCTCAGAAACTTCAGGTCTTCAACTCCCAATCTCTTCCATGTTTATATCTCCTAGACTTCCTCTGCATGGGTTGGAGACCAGAGACTGCCTTTTGATTCTTTGTCTTCACATTTTCCTGGGTTCTTCCAGACAAGCAAGTTCTGGGGTCCCAGGCACTTCCCACATTGGCTATGAGTTCTCCAAGGCATGACTGGTTAGTCGTCCTGGCAGGCAAGTGGGTGCAGAGCTGGCTGCTGCTTTTCACAGCCCACACTGGTTACTGGTGGGAAGCATCCCAGATGGTGGCTAGTGTACAGGTCTTTTAATCTTTAGGCTGTACCATGCCCTAAGAGTTGTCCTTGTCCATGCAACCAAAGCTGGATAATCACATCTGTATTCTAGTCATTGAAAGCAAGGGATAAAGAAATGAAAAGCAAACAATTTCTATCTAACAGTGTCTGCCACACCACGTAAAGTTCTTTGTGTAACTAGAACCTTAAGAGTAAGTTAGATTGTTGGTCACAGAAATGCAAGAGAAATAAGGACATAGGTTGTACCCTGTGAATAGGAGCTCCAAGCCCAGTGTCATACCTAGAAACCTGAAACCTTCTTAGAAAATACCCAAAAGTAAGGCCCATGGCAGGAATTTCTATCTCCATTTATGTGCCTCTGCAGGCAAAAGAAAAATTAAAATATAAATATTCTATAACAGAAGGGTATAGAGCATTTCCTCCAGTCTCCATGCCCAGATGGTATTATGTATTCTCCATCACCATGGGCTTGGAACTAATTCTACAACCCATTTGAGAACATCTGGAGACATTTGTGCTGGTTAGTGCAAGAGAGGAATTTTTTTAGTGGCATTCAGTATTATAGGACAGAATACTGTTCAACATTATACCATACAGCAGATAAGCCTTCACGACTGAGTTACCCAACACTAAATGTGATACTGGAAGAAAAATCTGAGAAGCTTCATTCTGGATTAAGATCCATCCCCCCGCCATAAAGTCTTCCAGGGAGTCAGGGCCAAGATCCCAGAATCACAGATTCTGATAATTGGTCCTTTTCTTTTACCTATATTTTAATCTATTTTTCTCAACACACAGGAATTTAGGCTCTTGGTCAATATTCTTCTAAAAGCAAATAGTCTCAGTAGTGCAGCACTGACATTGTAGTTAGTGAAATAAAATTTTATTACCCTTTAAGGAATAATAAAATTTGTCCTCCATACTAACAGAGTGAATATAAGCAGCTAGCTTAGAAGAGAAAGTCTAGGTAATACTGGTTAACAGGTTTTGGATGTTGAACTGTCACTGACTTGTGAGATCGTGAACAAATGATACTCTTTCTGAGTTTCAGTTTTCCTTTTCAGTAAAATGAAGGATTGGACTCATTCTTTCACTAAATTTTTGTTGCAGTGTCTAGACCACAGTTGCACATACATTTCCACAAATAATTTCATCATTAATTTTATATTTCCCAAAACAAAACTGGTAATGGTTTGCACCTAGAGTCATCAGACCAATAGACAAATCTATCCATATCCTCATCTATTTTTTTCTTCTAATTCAAACTTGGCATTCCTCATCATTATACTGTAAGCTCAGCAAATTCTGTTAATCTCTCCAGGGTAGCTTCCACTTGGGAAACAGGAAAAGTTAATCTCCAAATTCCCCCACAATTCGGATACATGTCACCTGCTCAGAACCTATCCAGGCTAAAACAGCACTCTCTCAAGCCATGAAAACTGATATCATGAAAATACAACAACATGCATGCAGACTTGATCATCTGTAATATGACAGTGGGAAAAGTACTTACGTTTCATAGCTTCAAGAATAATGACTGACCATGAACAAGTAAAATGGTATGACTTTCATCTATGTAGTCTTTGTTTTCCTTTTTTACTGTATTTCATACTTAAAACTCAAAGAAAAAGAGAATAATAAATGAAATTTAAATAGACACATACCTTAGACTTTCTTCTTTTTAATTTACAAACTCTCCCAAGCCTGATTCACTACATAAACCAACACAGAAAGAAAGAGATTTATAGATACTCATAAATAATTTTATTTTCATACTCAAACTTCTCAGCAATGGCTCTTTAGAATTTGGTAAAGAAATCAGTAACTCACCTTTAGATTAAAGATACATCACGGGAAGCTTTAGCATATACTCAGAATAATGATTAGGTAAAGATTAAATTATAGCATGAAAGTTTTGACTCTCCTTTCACCCTTTTCTTCCCTTTTAATTATTTAATATTTTGCATCCATATGGATACATAGATGTTGAACTTATTCTCTGAGTTATAGACTAGTGTTATCATGAAGTTCCAGCTCACCTTGTTCTGTTGTGGACCACTGAGAGGTCTTCTGGCTTGGTTCCTTTTACCTTATCTTATCCCTTGTCCTTAAAGCACATTCTTGCTTCCTGATTCTATAAGTTACTCTAAGCTCATTTTACATTTTACATTTCCAGCCTTAAGAATTATTCATTTTGCCATAAAGTGATGGCTACTCTTATTGAAGATAAAATTCTCTATCAATCAATAAATAAAACAGTAATTAAATAAAAATGATTAAATTATATAACATTAAGATTAATTATGGAAAACACAATATTTATGACTTCAGAGTTTGGGGATACTTTTTCTGCATACCAGATGACAGGCGGCTATTTTCTGTTCTTTGAACTGGTGTGGGGACAATGGTTGAAATAATAGTTTCCACTTCCCTACTACCCCTCTTTCTTTTTGCCTGATAGTAGCAATTGCACCTCCTTTTCTCCGTAGGCTCAGAAATGTGGCTGCAGATCTTTGTCTAAGAAACTATCACTTTGGGATAGGGTACCAAGTGTTTCCTTTTCACAGGTTATCTTGAAGTGATTTGTCTTTTTTGGTTCTCAAAGAGATGAAGAGACCCACACAAGATTCTCTATGCTGGCCCAGAGCAGTGGTATAGATCTGTAATCCCAACCACTTGGGATGTTTAGCCAGGATTTTAAGATCAGTCTGAGCAACATAGAAAGACCTAGTCTTTTAAAAAATCTTTAATTTAAAAAAAAAGATCTCATAAGATTCTTTATACTGACAACTCACAGTCTATTTCCTAATTTCCTTCCTTCCTTACTCATTCTCCTTCCATATGCTCTTTTGCTTCTCCTTCCTCCCATTGTTTGGCTTTCTTTTTTGTTTTTCATTTGGGCTGATACAGGAACAGTGACTCAAATGATAGTTTCCATGACCACAGGAGCACACATGTAATTCCATGTTTGTAGATCTCTCCTAAATGTGGGATACTTGCACCTCTTTTGTCCCTGTTTTGAATCCTTTTCAAATTTGAGGATGAAGGAAAGTCCTAGGTGCCTGAGTTTCACTTTCACATCACCAAGTCACTTTGCACATCACAGCCTCGGTGGCCCAGAAGAGTAGTACATCCCACCTGCACATAAGAAAACAGGCAGGAGTCTACAGAGCCAGGCAAAATGCATAGTCCAGCTGTGCTTAACACGGCATGTGGTCCAAAAAGAAATTGCTTGACCGTACTTAACTTCATTATAGAATAAGGGCCATAATAATCTTGTGGAGTCTTGCACTGTGACTTATTAAAAGTGCTCAGTAGTATGTCTTATTTTAAAAAATCAGATTTACAAATACAATCATGGCAACTACGTGCAAGACTGGAGGACTAAGAACTGGACTCATCTCAAAGAGAACATAGTCTAATAAATAGACAAGCACATAAAGACATTAATAAAGTAGTTATAGTGAAATCTGGCAAGTGCTAGACAAGACACAAAGTGTATGTCATTGGGTTGAAATCCAGCAGCTGTAAGACAAGGTGTCTAGCAAGAACTCTGTTTCAGATGCTGATTCCTCCCTTAGAGTTATGAGCATAGCTAAACATGTAACACCTGACAGTGGAAAAATGAGATCAGCAGCAGTTTATTAGCCATAATACATCCACAGCTGAGGGTAAGGAAAGAAGGAAAGTCACCATGTAGCATGCAAAGCCCATATGAGGGTTATACTCAGGATATAAGCGACCTGTTAGGGACTATATGAGGCAGGCTTTGTTATCAAGAGGTTGAGATGTCCTATGACTTCCACAGGGCAAAAATGATTGACTTGAGATAGCTGTCTTTGTCATCATGTATGAAAAAATTAGGCCAGTCAAGGTAGAATAGGATTAAACTAAACAGCTCATTGAAAACGATACTGGACTTAAACCCCATTGATGGATTATTCATTTGTCTGCCCTGCTTGGTGGTATCCCTCTGTCGCTGTTTCTGGAGCAGTGGACTTCTTTATCCCTCTCTAGAATGTCCTTCAGTATTCTTTGTAGGGTTGGCTTGGTTGTCATAAATTCTTTTAGTTGTTCTTTGTCGTGGAAGTATCTTGTTTCTCCGTTGATTTTAAAAGATAATTTTGCAGGGTACATCAATCTGGGTTGAAAGTTATTTCCTTCAGGGCTTGAAATATTTCACTCCAGGCTCTTCTTGACCTGATGATTTGTGTTGAGAAGTCTGTCATGATTCTGATGGGCCTTCCTTTGTAGGTAATCTGTCCCTTTTCTCTAATAGCTTTTAATATTTTGTTTTTGTGTTGAATTTCTGGAATCTTGATTATTATATGTCTGGGTGTAGGCCTATTATGGTCAAGTTTAGCTGGGGTTAAAGATAACAAAATTTATAAGGGTAGCCTTCAATGATATGTGATCACCTAGCTTCAAAACCAGGTATTGCTTTTGCTGTTCTGTTCTGAGGGATTTCAACTTATCTTAGTGTGTTTGTGTTACAACAGATGATATAGGCAACTGCCTTGAAGCTAATATGAGGCATTATAGAAATCAACGTTGCATTACTATGTATTGCTTCCATTACCTTATTTGTTATTGGTTTTATTCAATACTATTTTGTTTGACTATACTTGGCCAGTTGGTAAGGGCATTTAGTTTGAAGACAATAAGAGGTATTACAAGGGGACCCGAGGAAGGAAGCTATGGAAAAAAGACATAGTTTTATATGAGGGTATTCATAAGATAGTTTAAAAGTCTATACTATTAAATGCATTAACTGGTGAGAGAGAACAGTTGATATTCATATGATCAGATCAATCCTACATGTCTTTATCTGTCCATCTGAACAGCCCCCTTAATGGTAATAATATACAGTGTTGCAACCACTGTAAAATTCCAACCATCTAAATTCCTAAACCTATTTTACAGTATAGGATATGTTGTTGTTGTTAGTTGAATCCTTTAGTTTTTTTGTTTCTCTTAAGTATGACCATTCTCTTATCCTTTATTGATTTCACTCTGAACTATTTAGCTTGATTATATTAGACTTGATATTATGGGTAGTTATTTCAATGATAACAAGAGGTACTCTAAGGGGAAAGGAAGAAAGGAAGGGAAAAAGAAAAAGACATAAATTTATAAATATGCATAAATAAGACAGCTAAAAAAACTATATTACTAAGTACATTAGCTATTGAAAAAGAAAAATTAATATTCCTGAATTGATAAACCTTGCGTGTCTATGTCTGTCAATATGATCAACCCCTATGAAGGTAATGATACGTAATATTGTAACTGCTGTCAAACTTCAACCACCTCAGAGTGTAAACCTACAGTGTAATTGTATCAGATCTGTCATTGTTGTTGTTTGTCTTTCCTGCTTTTTGCTTCTATCTTCTGTATCTATTTTCTTTTAAATAAAAAAAGTTAAAAAAAAGTGATTGACTTGTTTAAATAACTCTGCAGGCTGGCAGGAATCTGAAACTCACTTCTTGAAGATAAGTAGAATCGTGCCTGGTCTTATGAGCAGGCAAGTTATTTATCAGGGGGAGCAGGGGTGGGGACCGTCAGTGAGGCTCTTCAAGGTTCTTCCATTTTACTAGACCTCAATGCATCACTTAACATGGAGCCTTAATTTTAAGCTTTTTATCCCAGTCTCTTGCAGCAAACTGAACTCAGTCTAAAAAACTGACAAGTACTAAGAAAAGTAGCTTACCTGGGAATTGGGCCATGATGTTCTTGTTGAAGTAAGCAACACTTCTGAAGGCAAATTTCTTCTGTGTACAGGGCATGCAAGATTGGTACACATTTAACATCAAGTGCAGAAGGTAGCAAGTGAAGAAGCAAGAGGGATAGACAGAAATCAAAGTGATCCCTACAGGCGAAAGAAAGTCAGACACTATTACAATATTCTAGTACTAAAAGAAATTCTTCTAAAAATTGTTAGGGATTCAATAGTTTGGGAAAAAGAACTTTTAAAACAAGTTATATTTTAAAAAAACAAATTATACTGATTTCTTTATCATACAATATTTTAAATTCTGACTGATGTTCATTTGTAAACCTCCAAGATGACATGCATTACTGCCTAATATTCTTGAACCTGGGGAAATTTGTGTTTTAGAATTTTTTCCAGAACATCAATAAACTGTTCCAGGGAACAATATACAAAAATTACTGTTATAGGTAATGTGGGATTCATTAAAAAATTTCAAGCTGGCAGTGACGTTGTCCTATTTGTATTTTAAATTAAACATTCCAGTGAGTGTATAGAAGATGTGTCTGAAAGAATCAAAATTTGAGTAGTTAGTAAACTCAGAAGGTTGTACAAGCAATATAGAAAGGCAATCACAAATGCAAATAAGACAATAGAGACAGAAAAAATGAAAACCTGAAGGTTTTTTAAGTATTAGTTTCGGGTGACGTGTAAGTGGGGAATTTAGGTCAGGCTGCTGCTACTAACACCAAAATCTCAATGACTGTTTCTATCTTGTTATATATCTATCCTGAGTTGAGGGGGAGGGTCTGAATCACAGAATCACTTAGTGACCCAGCTGATGGAGGTCCTTCCATCTCAAAACAACACCATCCAGAAAAGAGAGATCTTTTGTCATTACAGCAAGAGGATAGAACGTGGAGAATCGGTCCCTGGCTTGGATCTAAAATAACACCTACCACTGTAAGTTACACTCCAGTGACCAGAATGAGGCACATGGCTCTGCCTAATTGCAAGGAGTCTAGTGTGATCTTCCATGTATTCTGGAAGAGGAGGAAAACCAAGTAACAGTAACATTTTACACAGTAAGCAGGAAAAAATGAATTGAGAGTATACCAGAATAGTGATGGAATGTGGGAAGAACAGATAATGACTTCTGCTTTGAACACTTTGACTTTTTAGGTGCCAGTTAAATTTTGGTTAAAAGACAACAGGTAGACAACCAGAAAATTTATGTTTAACTCTCAAAGGAGAGTTTTGTCCTGGTGATAAGATTTAGGGATAATCACCAGTAGTTAAACTCAAAACAGAAAGTAATATCCCAGAAAAGTAAAATACCTTCTATTGGACATCACTGCTTTTTATTTGAGAGAAAATCCCAAGAGGAGGACAGAAAACTGTCAAGAGAGAAACAAGGAGAGAACCTAGAATTGTCCATTCAAAACAATGAGAGAAGATGAGCGTTTCCAAAGGAATGTGATCAGCAACAGCAAACACAAATAAGATTTCGGGTGAAAGAGAGATTAAAAGAGACCTGGCTGATGCAGTAGAGCGGACACCATTGATAATCTCAGCAGGAAGTTAATGACAGGAGATGTGGGGATACAGTCAGGCTGTTGTGTGGAACAATGAGGGGGAGGTGAGGAACTGGGAATAGTAAAGACAGTGAAGTTTTTTTCCCTGGTTTCTTCCTCAACCCCCATGATTCAGTCATTTATTTAACTAATAAGTATTTAATAGTGCATAAATAAGACAGATGAGCTTTCTGCTCTTCATAGGAGGAGATGAATATTGCATTTCTTCTTCAGTTTTTCTGTAGCATTTGTATGGTTGACTTTATTTTAGCACTTTTCATACCTTACTGAATGTATTTATTTCTTCATCTCCATCTTAATTATGGGCTCTTTCAGAATAAACACAGGGTAAATATTTCATTGATCTGTGTATATTTATCACTGTGCCTGGAAATACTAGACATGCAACAAATGTACATGAGTTTCTTAAATATACTAAATTAATTAATCCTCACAACTGTGTGACATGGTTATGATTAGCCCCATTTTACAGAGGAGGTAGCTGATGATCAGGGTGATGGTAATTTACCAAAAATCAAAAGGTGCAGGTAGAAAAGCTGAGAACAAAATCCAGTTTCTTGCATTTCATGTGAGTTTCTCTCCATCATGGTATCTATAACTTTTTGGCTGTTATAAGTGGGATGAAGGATTCAAAATTACTTACATATTGCTTTTCTAATTCCTTACTATATTTAAAATTACAAATTAGCAGTGCAGTCTGAAATGTGCATGGATCAATAAGGTAAATTCAGTCAAATCCTCTGTCTGTGATCCTATAATCTTGACTAAGCTGAGCCTACCAATGAACATACTACAGCACATAGATAGCACAGAACATACTATACTACACTATGCTATAATATATGGTGAATGTTTATATTTTCTAAATGCATGACAGTAAAAAATATATATTACTATTAATACTCCTCGAAATACTCCCCTTCACTTTGAACACACTTCCCATCATTCTTGCCACTTTTTGAAGCAATTCTAGAAATTCTGTGTTGCATATCGTATTGGTTTGTTCTGTGTCCCCCCAAGGCCTCATGTAACTTGGATGGGGCTGAGTCTGGCATTTGTGATTAGTTTGCTGTCTAGCGCTGGGATTGGTGATGTGAGTGTTGCACCCACCCAGGGGTGGAGCCGACATACAGTGTAAGGGCCAAAGGAGCATGTGTCATTCCTCTCTTGATTTTGCTCTCTCTTGCTGGCTCACCTTGCTGTTTGGCAGTAGCCATAAATGGCTGCCCCACCACGCCATGCAGCCTTGGAGCCAACTAAGTATGTACTGAAACACCTGAGAACTATAAGAAATAAACCTTTCCTTCCCTAATTTTGGGCATCAGGTATTTTTTCTTGGCAACGAGTGAAAAGTAACTAAGACACATATGATATGTGATTGTAAATTCAGTGAATGCTGCTGCCAAATGCTATCCAGTGGAAAGGTAGGGTTATAGAAACACTACAGTGTATCCTCATTCACCTTGTTCACTAAATCTAGTGCCATGTACTTCTGGCTCTTCCCAAAATCAAAATGGCCATGAAAGGTAATTGTTCTGCATTGATTTAGGACATTGAGGCAGACACACTAGCACAACAAGATGCTCACAAAAAGGACTTCCAGAACTGCTTCAGAAAATTGCAAGAAAGTTGACATAAATGTGTTTGCAGGAAAGAGAGTATTTCGAGTATGATTAATGGCAAAGTATCTTTTACCGTAATATTTGTTTTAAAGTTTAAATATTCATTGTAGTTTTTGATGACACCTCATATGTTATACTATTCTACCCTACACTATTCCATGGTTCTATATGATAGCTGAACATATAGTACTATGGCATGCTTAACCACCTGAAATTGCCACTTCAAATCCAAAGAAGGTAAAATGTAAACTCTTTCATACGGCTCAGCTTAACAAAGTAAAGGATAATTCTTCCTATTGTAAAGCATTAGAAGTATGAACTATAATATGAACTAATTTGTGCAAAACTGGGCAGCGTGGCAAGGAAGAAATATTTAGAAAATAAACTAACACTTTATCTGTAACCAGGCTACTTAAACTTTCTAAGTCTCAGTTTCCTAACATTTAGAATGAAGGTAATTCCTTCCAGTTATGGTTTGTGTCTGAATGTCCCCCCCAAAGCTCCATATGGTCATTGGGGGTGGGCCTTTCATTGACAGCTGAATCTAGTTTGTGACTGATTCATTCTCTAGTGCTGGGATTGGGAGTGTGAGTGCTACACCTGCCCTAGGGCAGGTAGCCTGCATACAATGTAAGAGATGAAAAGAAGCTTGCTCCTCCCCTATTTTGCTCTTGCTGCTTTTGGTATTTTCCACTGCCATGAACTATTGCCCTTCTGCCATGAACCACCTTGTATTGGAGCCAGCAGATTATGGACTGAAACTTCAACAAACTGTAAGCTAAATAAACTTTTCTATCCTTAATTTTGGGCATTGGGTATTTTGTCTCAGCAGTGAGTGAAAAGTAACCAAGACAGAATTTGGTACCAGAGAAGTAGGTCCTTGTTGTGAGTATACCTGACCATGTGGCTCAAGAGTCTTTGGGAATGGCTTATAGGATGACTATGGAAAGCTGCAGAGATTTCCCCTGAAAGAGTAGAGCTGGAATTCCTCAGGCTATTCTATATGGGAGATTCTGGTCAGAGCTCAGAAGATCAGAAGGCTAACAGAAGTCCTGGTGGCAAAAAGCAGGCTTGGGAGGTTTTTGCTGGGAAGGACTACATTGGTTGTTGGACTCCAGACAATATTGGTTAAGGTTTGGCAGAAAGTAGCCTGCATTTTGCTCATATGCAAAGTCTTTGCCTGAGACTAAGATTAAGTGGACTAATTAAACTAGCAAAAGAAATTTCAAGGTAGTTGAATGTTGAGATGGTGGCATGTCTACTGTTGGAGGCTTTTAGCCAGATTTATGTTAAGAATCAAGAGTGAAGTGTGGGAGACTGCCACGCTACTCCCTACTGAGAAATGAAGCCTTGCTGTGACTTGTCCCTGACCTCTCCTTCAACCCTATTCACTGAGATATGCAGAGCTGGCTATATTGAAACAAATGTTCCTTAATTTGCTAAAAGAATGTTATCAAGTCCAGCTAGGGCAGCACTGATCTCATTAATCACAAAGTGGCAACATGCTGGTGAGAACAGTTGACAGGGGCTCAAGTAGAACCCTATGAGATTAAAGGGTTAAAACATGATATAGCATCACAGCTGAGGCCATGGGACTCAGAAAGAATTATACCTTCCTGGCAGTCTTACATACATCAAAACTATCTGTGCATTGCTAATTGAAGGCCTCTGTGCCTGGTACAAGTACCAAATTTCTTTTCCCTACACACTTCAGCCCAACCCCCACCCACTTCCCTGATTGAAACTAATAAAAGTCCTGAGCTTTGGCAGATGAGGCCTTTTGTTCCAGAACATTGGTCATCCCAGAGCTCCTCAACAGCAGGACATTTTCTCTTTGTCTTTCTTTTGCATCCCTGTGCCATATTGCCAGATACCCTCACAAGAGGTTTTGGTAACTGTGAACTTTTAGACTGAACCCTCATCAGTGGTATTGGTTACTGCAAGCTTTTAGACTGACACCTTCAGCAGGGGTTTGGTAGGAAAAAGCCCAGCAGAATAATTTAAAATGCTGTGAGTTTGGCCAGAAAGGGAGCTCCAATAAAGTTATGGGCCACAAAGATAGAGTAAAGGAGATTTCAATTGCTGAAAGGGAACTGGAAAATAGAAAAATTGTCTGAGGACATCATGGGAAGTGGTAAGTCTCCACTTTTTGCAGCCTCAAAATTACAAAAGTGAAAGACTTTGCTTTGAGAAGAAAGTCTCAGAGCACCATGTTCCAAAATGACAGTGGCCCCACCATGTTCTAGAATGGCAGCAGCATAGAAAATTTGTCTCTCAGAATTGGGTTCAGAGTGCTCAGTGATCTAGACACTAGAACCCTACAGCTAAGAAAAAAGAAAGCCTGGCTACTGCTCCAGCTAGAGCCAGACCTTGGCATCATCTAAATGGTGCTGGTTTTAGGCATATGCAGAATCCAAGAGTTCTGATGTTAAAAAGGCTTCCACCCAGATTTCAGAAGAAGGAAGGGGAGACCAAGCAATGTGCACCTGAGAGGGCAATGTGTGAAACTGAGTATGAAGCCAAAAGCACAGTGGAGACCCCAGAAGTTTGGAAAATCCAGGAACATGGATCATCTAAGGAAAGCTACAAAGAGGAAACAAAGTGGGCCCAACAGAGAAGCCACAGGAGCTATTATCACTGGAAGTGACATAGGGGTCGATCAAACCACCCAAGTCTTTTGGAGCTTACAATTTGACACAGATTGCCTAGAATGCTGACTTAATGCTTGCCCTGGTGGATTTTGGATTTGTTTTAGTCCTAATCCTTTGCAGCCCCCTGTTTGTAACTTTTGTACTGGGAATGTTTGTCTTGTGTCATTGAATGTTGGAAGTATTTAACTTTTCATTTGTACAGGGACTTTCCTGTAGGATTTTGCCTTACATCTCATAGGAGACTTGGAACTTGGACTTTTCTGTTTCAATGCTGAAACTGTCAGGACTTTGGCAACTCTAAGAGGTGGACTAAATGCCTTTTGCATAGAGGGATGTGCATGAGTTGTTGGGGTCTATGGGTGGAATGTTATGGTATGTGTCTGGATGTCCCTCCAAAGCCTCATTCAGTCTTGGGGTGGGCTTTTCAGAGGCAACTGAATCTAAAGTTTGTGACAGGTTCATTCTCTTGTAAAAAGTGGAGGTGTGAGTACTACATCTGCCCTAGGGCAGGTAGCCTGCATACAATATAAGGGAAAAAAGAGGTTTGCTTCCCTCATTTGCTCGTGCTGCTTTTGGTATTTTCCATTGCCATGAACTGTTGCCCCTCTGCCATGTGCCATCCTGCCTAAGAGCCAGTAAATTATGGACTAAAACCTTCACAAACTGTGAACTAAATAAACTTTCTTCCCTTAAATTTGGGCATTGGGTATTTTGTCTCAGCAATAAGAGAAAAGTAACCAAGACACTCCCCTGTTGAAAGTACTGAATGATATACTCATATGTATAAAGTTCTGAGTTCTATAACTGACCCATGAAATACTAAATCAATGGCAGTCATAATTATAATCACATGAATGCTTTAAATAATTGCTAGTATTTATTCCTTGGGTTCTTCTAGAGAAGAATTTCTAATTTGCATGCATACTCACTATACAATAACTTCTCTGGAATTTCTTTTGATGATGCATATTACTTGCCCTAATTAGTAGATTCATTGTATGCAGTATGTATCCAAGTGTCAACAACAGACTGACCTGTATCTTTCAGTGAAAGATAAACTTCAACAGGGAAGAAGTAACCAAACAGTAAAGTTTGATAAAGACATACTTTCAGTGTCTCAAAGAATTCTCAGGAGTACTGACTTGCAAGCATCTAAAATCATCCCTAAGTATCATCAACTCACAGGAAAACTCATCCTTTTCCCTGGTCCAAACCCTAACAGAGCACACTACCATTCTCCCAAATAGTAGAAGAAACAGTCTTCTCTACAAGACTTGCTTCTACACATACTTCAGAACATTTTTATATGAAGTTATTTTTAACTGATATATAAAAACATAAAAATTGTTCTCACTTGTGGGGTACCATGTGATATTTCCATGCGTGTGTTCCTTGTGGAATATTTAAATCAGTTTACACATATCAATCTCCTTAAGTATTTATCATTTCTTTTTGGTGAAAACAGTCGAACTCCTTTCTTCTATGTTTCTGAAATATACAGTTCCTTGTTGTTACTTATAATCTGTGTAATAACACAGAACTTATTTCCTCTAAGTAAGTACACATTGATCGAAATTTTCCCCATCCCTTTCCTCTAATCTCTCCAGGCTCTAATAACAACCATTCTCTTCTCAGCTTTTATGAGATCAGTTTTTTGAGATTCCACACAAAAGTGACACCACATCATCTTTGTCTTTCTGTCCCTGGCTTATTTCATTTAACATAATGATCTCTACTTTGATCCATTATGTTGGAAATGACAGGATATGATTTCATTTATGGCTAAATAGTATCCCATGAGCTAAAGATATGCAAGTATATAGATGTATCTTTATTTCTTCATCAGTTGGTGAACACTAATGCTGTTTCCTTTTCTTGATCATTGTGAACAGGGCTACAAAAAACAACAGGGTGTATATATCTTTTTGAGATACTGATTTTCTTTGTATATATAACTCATTGTAGAATTGCATGATCACATGGCTGCTCTATTTTCAATTTCTGGATGAACAACCACTCTGCTTTTCACCATGGCTAAACTAATTTGCATTCTCTCTAATGGTATGCAAGGGTTCCATTTTTTTCCATATCCTCACCAGCATTTACCTTTTCTGCTTTTGGTAATAGCCATTCCTACTGGAGTGAAGTGATCTACCATTATGATTTTGATCTTAATTTTTCTGATAATCAGTGATATTGAGAATGTTCATATCTGTTAACCATTTGTAAGTCTTCTTTTGAAAAATGTCTATTTAATTCTATTGCCCATTTTATTTTTTTAAAGGAGTATACAACCATATAAAAGCAATCAAAACAAACCAGTGTAAGAGATACAGGACTTCAAAACATTGTGAGATCAATAGTAGTTACCATAATGCCCCTTGATATCTTCAAAATAACTGCAGATAACTTCGGACATAGCACAAATCAAACACAACTGAATAAAATAGAAACAGTAAAAATAAAACAATGAATGTGTTAAAGGAATTCAAAACAAGTCAATAGTAGATCCAAAATTGCTACCATAAAGTATCTTGCTATCCTTGAAATAGCTTCTCCTGCCATGGGATTTAACATAAACAAAACAAAAGAGAATAAAACCCAATCCAACAAAACAATGGAAATGACATAGGACCTCAAAACAAGATCATAGGGAATCAACAATGGTTGCAACCCTCAGAAGGAGACCCCCACCCAGATGACACACTGTTTAGTGATATCCTCTGAACCTAAGATAGGTCACTGGCCCTAGACCTGCAATGTTAGTGAAATAGCAAAGCACTACATGCATCCAATTGCATTTCATCTCAATAGCTATCATCACTGCCTGTGTTTCTCTGGATAAGCCAGTTCCTTGGGGGTGGGTGGGATGCTATTTCTTGTCTGCCAGCCCTTGCGCCAGAAGGGTGTGCAGTCTGGCTGTTCCCAGTCCACCAGAGGCCCGTGAATGGCACCCGTTCCCAAACTGGGCTTGTTTGGTGCTGCAGCATTGTTCTCTCTAATCCCGGTCTGCAAATGGCATTAACTCATGGGGAGAGGCTTGGACCTAGTTGTTCCCAGTCTGCTGGAGGCCTGCACATGGTGCTGGTTCCCAGACTGGGCTTGTTTATTGTTGCAGCCATCGTTCTCTCTAACTCCAGTCTGCCAATAGCCTGTATTGCCCATTTTAATGGAATACTATTTGATTGGTTTTGTATTGAGGTTTTCTTTTTAATTCCCTATACATTTTGAATAACTCAGAACTAAAGAGAGTCTGTCTAGTGACCACAGAACCTATCTAGAAAATTCAGGGGCAAATGGGCCTGCTCAAATTTCTATCTGACCCTTTCTTCCTCTCTACTTCTCTTCCCTCTCATTCCTCCATGAAGTGTCTTTAACTAGTAGATTTCTTGGAGAAATTTCAGGTGAAGAGAATTTTTTTAGACAAGTTACATGTGCAGATAGTCTTCTACCTTGATTTCAGACCACTATCTTTTAAAACAAAGAGCAAACAACTTGCCACATTTATTATTCAGGTTCCTCTATGGCCCCTCTCCTGTGTACCTACCCTGGGGAGTGTGTGACCACACTCAGTACTACTGTCTGGACTGGGAATAGGACATGGATAAGGCACTAAGATTATAGTGAAGAAATTCTGTTTATGATTTTACCACAAAACAATTCTTCATCTTCCCTCCCTAAAAGTTCTAGCCCTTTAGAACAAAGATTGGGGTCATTATGCACCAGTGAACACTAATACAAATGGTTTTAACTTACACCATTCTGCCCAGCACAACATGCTGTAGCTGTGGACCAGGGTTTCTCAGTATCAGCACTATTGATATACCAGGATAGATAATTCTTTTTATGGCCCATGTTCCTGTTTGTTGTAGGAATCCAACATTCTACAGCAGCATCCTTGACCTCTATCAACTAGACACCTGCAGCATCCTTGACCTCTATCAACTAGACACCTAAAGCACCCCTAACCCTGGCTGTGACAATCAAAACTAAATGTCACCAAATATCCCTTGACAGTGCAGTGGAATTCACCCAAGGCTGAGAAGCACTGCAATAAACCCAGCCCGAAGCAACATGTGATGCTTGTATAATGCTTCTAAGTGTTTTGATGATGGATGGCTTCTAAGAAGCACTCTGTAGCTGTAACTTTGCAAAATGGCCTTTTTTATCTTCCCTGTGAGTCAGGTAGCACAGATTATTGGCCCCATTTCCACAGATAGAAACTTGGAAGCATTCAGTCTTCCCAATCAGGTCATGAAAGTCTGCACTTTCATTTTCCTCACTTGAAAAGTGAAAATTATAATCACTGCCTTTCTTCTCAGGCTTGAGATTGTACAATAACTACAGAGCAATGCCCTTTCCTAACTGCTATTGCCAAATGCTTCTACACTAGGCAGCTCTAAAGATAAATTTATATTTGCCTGTCTCCCTGGCTCATGGGCATATAAAATAAACCCTTCAACATAAGTAAAATGGCAGCAAGCCACATGTTTCATCAATGTAAATACCAAATTACATGGAGTGAAAAATCAATTTCAGCAAAACCAATAATAATCAGATAGCTGGGTTTTCTTTGGCCAGATCCAGATACAATGCAATTTTAAAAACAGATAGTAATGTGCACAACATGCTTGCCACAATAACCTTTGTGACACCAATCTAGCGTTTGGGAATGACTGCAAATAAGCTAGAGAATCAGTACAAACTGAACTGTCAGCTCTGTACCATTCTATTCACATGGACTTCAAAAACCAAGAAATTACACAAGAATGTATAATAGATTGTCAACCACAAAAGTTCCTGCCCTCTAACTTCAAAGCCCATCTAACCTGATTCTAGAAGAGATTCAGAAAACATGGGCTATTTGAAGATAGCTGAGAATTGTCGGAGAAAAGCCATTTTGCTAGATAATAAAATCCCCTTTCCTTTTTAGGTATAAGAGCTTGGCACTGTATGAGCCAATAGGCAGTGTGTCAGAAAATTCAAGGCAGAGACCACATACTTTGCTTCTACAGATGGGAAAGGCATCAGATTTAGAAATTGAATTGAGTGGGTTTCAGTGAGTGTCATCTGAGAGTGAGTGAAAAAAGAATGTGATATTTTAAAAAAACATGAATTATATGAAAAGAAGTCAGTATCCAGGCAAATAAGTCAGTAAAAATAGAAAGTAAACTATAACTTGTTTATTATGGGACTTTTTAATGATACATTTTACTGCTACTGGCTATATAATTGCAACAGAGGAATGTGAAGAATGGGTTTGTATCATTTGTAGCATATAGAGGTCTATTAATTCATATGCATAGCTAAATAATAGACTGCCCCTTTCAAGATGTTAGTGAAAAGATTATAGCTTAAGTTTTAAATATACCAAAACAGATCATTTGTTATAATTGCTTAGTAATCCATTAGAGTTGCATGCATTTAAACACATTCCTGGCTGAAAATCTGAATATAACAAGGTATATCATTCATAATCATTCTAGCATCATGTAATATAAATGAATATCAAAATATAACCTTATGAGAATCACTGGTCCAAAGTTAAAATTGTCATAAAAATTCCAAAACTCCTGTAACAAACGGGAAGGAAAAAGATCCTCACACGAATGGGAGTCGCTGGCTATGATATAGAAAGACCTTGAGCGCCCTCTATAGGTTACTTAGATATTTTCATAGGTTTGATTACTTTCCCACAATTCAGGCGATTTTAGCAACATAAAAATCACACATTGGCATCTAGGTAGGTCTCCTTCTGAGGGTTGCAGCCATTGTTGATTCCCTATGGTCTTGTTTTGAGGTCCTATATCATTTCCATTGCTTTTTTGGGTTGGATTTTATTCTCTTTTGTTTTGTTTGATTATATTAAATCCCATAGCAGGAGAAGCTATTTCAAGGATAACAAGATATATTATGGTAGCAATTTTGGATTTACTATTGGCTTGTTTTGAAATCCTTTATTGCATTCATTGTTTCGTTTTTGTTGTTTCCATTCTATTCTGTTCTGTTTGATTTATACTATGTCCAAAGTTATCTACAGCTATTTTGAAGACATCAAATACATCATGGTAACTACTGCTGATTCCATAATTGAAGTCCTGTATCTCTTACACTGGTTTGTTTTGATTGGTTTTATTCTGTTATATACTCTAAAATAAAAACTTTTTAAAAATTTTAAAAATCTCTCATTGGGTCTTTAATTTTAAAAGAATCGCATATTTATCACATAAAATTCTTGAAACAAAAAAATTCCTGAACTCTTAACATCCATGTATAACCACTATTAACTATTTCCAAATATATTCTTGGTTATGTATACATATCCACGTACATTTTTATTATATGTTCTTTCTTGGCAACATATTATAAGCATTTTACCATGACTTATTTTAGCTGGTTAGGTTTTTTTAGATTTTGATGTTTTTCTTTAAAAATCTGTTTATTTGGCATATCAGTACTTTGTATATACATCAGAATTTCTTAGTGAAAAGTGGTATCACCAACCAAAGGAAAAGGAAGGGAGTGGCAAAGAGGAGGGAGGAGGAGGTACAGGAGGAGGAAAAGAAACAGAGAGAGAAAGAGAGGAAGGGGTGGAGAGGGGGGAGAGAGAGAGAGAGGCAGAGAGACAGAGACAGAGACAGAGAGAGAAAGAAACACTGTTCAAGTGTTCACAGTCAGGGCTGGGGATTTAGCTCAGTGGCCTAAGTGCCTGCCTGGCAGGTGTGAGGTTGTGAAAAAAAAGTGTTCACAGTGAATAAAACTAGGATGCCACAATTTTTTAAAACAATACCACAAAGATATTCTCATCACTTTCCCACATTTAAGATATAAGGTCCCAATAAAAGTATTAGGGAACTGGAATTTTTACACAAACTAGAAATTCAGGCCTCAAATACTACTGCATTAAGGTTTAAATATTATTGCATTTCATTTACCTGGGTAATTATTCTGGTTTCTGTTTTACTTGGTTGTATTTGTCCTCAAAAGTAGTTCACATTTTAGAAAATAAGAGCACTTTTAGTATTTTTCAAAACTAGAGGTGACTACTTACATTAAATTAAAAATAATTTTTGATTTTGATTTATTCCAATGAAGCACTGATGTATAACTTTAACAATTATATATATATATATATATATATATATATATATATATATCAGGCATTCTTAAACAACATCAAACTTTAAATCAAAATTTAAAACAATTTTAGTATTTTGAGATTGACATACTTGTTTAGATTTTGGGCTTATGGTATTAATTCTTTTTCATATTTGTTATGGCTTGTATCTAGATGTTCCTCCAAAGTCTCATGTGGTGATAGGTGGGGAGTTCCAAAAGTGGCTGGATAAGGTTGTATGATGCTGAGAATAAGTGTGCCCCAACCTGGTGTGGATGGCATCACCCAAAATGTGGGTAGCCAGGATGGAATGAATATATGGGGACAGAAAGAAGCTGCTTCTGCTGCTGCTAGTGCTGCTGCTTGCTGCCGTCTGTCTCCTCTGCACACCATAGACTGTTTCTTCTCCGTGATGCCCCTCTGCCATGCCACCCTGGCTTGGAGTCAGTCAACTATGGACTAAGACCTCTACAAACTGAACTGAAATAAACATTTCCTCCTTTAACTTTGGGCATTGAGCATTCGGTCTCAGCAATGAGAAAATAAACTAAGACGGTTATGTCTAAGTAAATGCGGTCTTTCCACTTTTGGGAGAATACCAACATAAACAATTTTGCCTAGAAATAATTAAACAACTTTTCAAAGTAGAGAGAGATCTTAACAAGAGCAGAAACTACTGGCAGAGGTGACATCGAATCTTAGTAACTCCCTGACAAGGGCCTCTCCATGATATGACAGCAATATCAAGCAAAAGGTCATCCGAATTTTGAGACAACTCAGCAACTTTTAAGGAGTGTTTGCTTTATTCAGCTGCGGCGCTGTAAAACTCAATCTTTTTAGAAGGTTGTACCCACATTTTAGCAGAAATTAAAAACAAGAGTTAATAATCACAGTTTATTTCCATCTTTAACACGTCTTTTTCTTAAAAAGATTAGTGCAAGGAGTTTGGATGTGTGCTAAATGTATAGAATAGACAACGTAAGACTTCAAGATTAAAAGAGAACATTTGATCGCAGATATCCTAAAAGAAAAATCTGCTCCATGTTTATCAATATAAATAGAAAATTCAGAGTTGTTTTTAAACAACTCTCTGACACCAGTGGTGCAGATTTTCTTCACTCCAATCAAGACTCCTACTCTCCAGACTCCGGCTGGGTGAACAACTCAATTCAATCCTGACACTAACCACCTAGACTTAACAGCAGAACTCACAGGCTAAGGGCTCAGACCCACTGAGTTACCCTTACTCCTAGTGCCAGTTACAAGTATTGGGTCCTCAGGTCACCTCATTTCTGTCTGAACTGACTACAAACTGGATGCTCTCACCAACTTCCACCATGTTTGATAATTTGCTAGAACAGCTCACAGAACTCAGGAAGAGTTTGCTTTCTACTACAAGACTATGATAAGGGCTACAACTCAGGCATAGCCAGATGGAAAAGATGCACAGGGCAGTCTATGGCTGGATGGGGCAGGGGATTCAGAGCTTCCATGCACTCACCAGATGCACCCTCGCAGCACCTACCTCGATGTGCTCACCAGCCCAGAAGTTCTCTGAATCACGTCAATGAGATTTTTCTTAGGAGGTTCCATCGTGTAGGTGGAGTTGATTATTAATTCAGGTTCCCTCTTACCTGCCTGGAGCTGGAAATTTAAGGCTTCTAATCAAGGTTTGGTCTTTTTGACAATCTGATTCCATCCTCATTATAATCACCTCATTAGAACAAAAGATGCTCTTGTTGCCTGGGAAATTGCAGGGGATATAGGAGCTCTGCATCAGGAAGGGAGGATGAGGACCAAATAAATATTTCTGACTATGCCCTGGACATAGATGGTTAAGGACTTTTATCTTAAGTTATAAAGTATTAGCTCCTTTGACCACTAAGACAAATAAATGGAGATGGTTAGAGGCCATTTTGAGAAAATTTTATTGGTAACAAACGTATCAAGACAAACATTTAAAAATAGGATCAGTGTTTCCAGGGGTGATTATCTTTTACTTCACCTGAATTTCGGCCATGGAGCAACATTCACTTATTTCCACACAATATCTGCACCTACATAAATTAATGCCATGTAATTCAACTAGTATTTATTAAAAGAAGCTGAACAGGGTGGAAGGGAGTTTTTTTGTCATGAGCCTCTCAAAAATTAGCACACCACATGGCTATTGGCATTCATAGAATGAAATACATCACTTCATTGTGACAGAAAGGAAGTGGTAAATTCTGCAGAGATGCTTAGGTCCAGTGAGATTCAGTCCAGTCAAGACATTAGCCCATAAAAAAAAAAAATCAGTGATCTACACAGGCAGCCTGATTCCTCTAAACACAAATCAGTTTGGATCTCACTCTCTTGCTGGGCAGTGCAGCAAAATAAGTGAATTAAGAAAACGTGATAGGGAGAAACACACTTGAGGCTAAAAACAGTTAAGCAAATATCAAATGGATAAATGATGGTGTCACCCCACAAAGTACCGCTTAATGTTTTTTTTTTAATAAGCCTAGGGGACATGGCCAGAGGAATGTTACTGAGCTTTCTTTCTCCTTGTCTCTGCCATTCCACACTTGTCTCAATCAAGGGAATTAGGGTAAAAGGTATGCTTTTAATATTTGTAAATAGCATGAAACTAAGAGGACAAGCAAATCAAGACTAAAACAAAAAAGCCTAAATAGACAAAAACAATGAGTCGAACTAAATGTAATTCAATAGAGACAATATTGTATCCTATTCTTGAGTCAAAAAAAGGAAAAAACAATTTGACTAATGAAAAAGCTAATTGAACTTGTGCTGCTTTATTCAAAGACCAGAGACAAGAATAAGAAAATTCTGGTTTTCCTAGCCATTTGTACTAAGTAAAGCATGTAGAATTTTTCTGGCCTGATGTAAGAAAAGTGGTAGAGCAAGTCAAATAAGTCCAGAGGAAAAATCGGCCCCAGATAAAACAGTTGGGTAGACTAAGGATATAACTTGTCACATGCAGTCAAATCTAGCAGACAATTTCATCTTGAGAAATTACTGGTGATTAACCAGTTCAAAAGGCAAGATTGGTTATGGTATGGGTCAAGAATCTGATGGTGAGAACAGGATTATTACCAATGAGGAATTTAGGAGGAGTTGGATACATTCCAAATAAACAAGGGCTGAGAGGAGATCTTAGCCATTGCACTAGAGCCCCATTATTGTCAGGGTTCAAACAAAACCCTTTATACATCAATCACTATAGGCAAATACAGAGAGAGAGACAAACAGACAGACAGAGAGAGAGATACATATATATGCTGCAAGCTCCTCAAGGATCTTAAACTATTAGCTCTAAAATACATAAAGAAATGGAAATATTAAGGCTAATATAATACATTAACAATTTAGAGTGATATGTAAATTCTGGTTAGCAGGGACTGAGAATGTATTCTAATCCATTCAATGTATCTGTGGTCTAAGTCTTTAAATCAGAAAGATCTATAGACAAAGATTAACGAACAAGACAGTGAAAACACAAGATATGAAGGAACAAAACTCTAGAAAACATGTTCTGAGAATTTACATATTGGCCAAACATAGCACATGCCAAGGCCTGAGTGGAGTGAGAAGGAACTGGATTATCCTGAAATTTCTTTGAGTCTTAGCTCTGGTTAGAAACAAGGAAACTGTTCAGAGTATGCTTCCAAACCAGAAAATATGCCTAACTGTAAGATCCCAAATGAAAGAACATGATGCAATTCAAAATCTTGCTGCTCCTTTGTTCTTATTTCAGTCAGGGATTGACTCAATAACTAGGGCAGGATTAGATTTGTTGTAGACCTGCACAAGAGAAACAGGAGCCAAAAAACCCAAAGAGGGGTTTTAAAAAGGTAAACATGGCTGCTTCTGAGTTTGGGGCTCTGTACTTCAAGAAGCACATAATCAAATTGGAAACTATAGAGTGGGGAAAAGTTTCATAAGACTGAATACATCCTGAGAAAATCCAGAGCCTGAAAAAGGGAATAAAAGAATGAAATGTCCTCAAAAGTGGGAGTCTCTATTGTGTAGAAAAACTGCTGGGCTTGTCTGTTAGTACAAGGAGTGTGCAAGGATTAGATAACAGATGCTCTTCAAAAAGATAATTGTTTTTGCTTATTATAAGGACATATTCTCTAATAAATATCTTTAACATAATTAATGATTCAGCTGACTGAAACCATGAGTGGTAAGTACCTCTGGGGTCTGAGGGACTACTCAAACTGTCAGGCACTAAACAGTAAGTTGTTGCACAGATTTATATTTAACTGTGAGAGTGTGGGATTTTTATTAGCACATGTTTGGAGCACATAATCATTACGGTTTATGTTCCAATGCCCCACCTTAAGCCTCACATAATCATGGATGAGGCTGAGTCTAGCATTCATGACTGGTCTGTCGTCTGGCACTGGGACTGGCAATGTGAGTGCTGCACCCTCCCCAGGGGTGGAGCCAACACACAGTGTAAGGGCAGGAAGAAGGCGTGTCCTCTCTCTCTTGCCCCTTTGTGCTTGCTGTTTGGCGGTCACCAAAAATGGCTGCCCCAGCCCCGTCACCCTGCCTGGCAGCCAGCTGAGTATGGACTGAAACCCTCAAGAACTGTAAGAAATAAAACTTTCCTTCCTTAATTTTGGGCGTCAGGTATTCTGTCTCAGCAATGAGAGAAAAATAACTAACACAATAATGTTTACATCTCTTGTAAGGAATTGCAAGTATTAGTAACACATACTAATGTCTTTTTTTATCATCTTTCTCTTCTCTCCCTTCCCCCTCCACCCATATCTTCACCTTCTTTTGAGGGCACACACGGTGATGTGATGTTTACATTCCTTGTGTGGAGTTGGAACCTGTGCATTATACATCTTAGTTCCTTTCTCATCTCCTTTTCCTCCTCTCCCCATCCTTCTCCCTCCATCTCTTGATCCCACTTCCTTCTAAGAAAGAACTATCAGATCCCTACTTCCTCTTATCTATCTTTGTTTTGTTATTTCTACTTTGGATTTCTAATATAGGAGAAACCATGTGATAGGCTCGTGTCTGATTTAGTTCACTTAGCATTATGTTCTTCAGGTGCATCCATTTTCTGACAATTGATTCAAGTTTATCTTTCTTTATGGCAGAATAGTTCTCCATTATGTGCAAATACCACATTTTCTTTATTCATTCCTCTGTTGATGGACATATAGGACACTTCCAAGGATTAGCTGTTATAAACTGTGCTGCTATAAACATTGATATGTATGTATCACTGTAATTTTAAGTAACTGAAATTTTCACACACCTTCACAAAAATATTATTCCATTTGCAAGAGTGAAAACTTCATGACTTAAACATCTCTTAAAGCACCTACATCCAGAGATTGTTGCTTTGATAATAAAGTTTCCAACAAGTGAACTCTGGGGAACACATTGAAAGCATAATAACCTGGATTATTGCCTAATTTTGAGATAAGAAACCTGGCAAAGACAATGGTATTTTAAGGGTTGGCCTTCATTCTAACAAGATCCACACCAGACATGTTGCTATGGCTTCTCCACAAAAAGAAATCTGTTTAGTTCTACCCACTCAGGGATTATAAGCTTAACTCTCTATGTATCCAAAATGTATCTAAGTAGGATACTTGGCCACCCACCTCACTCTATAAAACACAGTGGAGAGTATATTTTTATTTTCTGATAAGAAAATGCATCCAAAATAAAGTCTTTCAAAGAGCAGACAGGAATACTAGCATCCATCTACTTCTACATTTTACTAGCTCCATGAATCTTTATTCAATGACATCAACTTAATTTTATCTGTACTTTCTGCACAACTAAGAAGTCCCCAGAGGCTGAGGGAAAATTTCAAGAGCTTCTGTGTAGCTATTGTTGCTAGGAAACACATCATTGGTATCCAAGTATTCAGGCTTTGAGGCGCTGTGTGAAGTCACTGGTTCATAAAGGAAAACCTTTGGTAAATAGGTTGTTTAGGTGTGAGTAAATTGATGTTCTCTCTCGGTGGCAAAATGTTCTTGTGTAGCCTTTGAATAATAGTGTATTTCTAGGCCTCTATTCTTTCCTTTGGATCCAGCTGCCATTATTGCTCCCATGAGAACTGAAGCATCCACCTGCATTGGTGTGAGCATTCCTTTTTTCCCCAAATCATCTAATTATCTCAGTACCTTGAACACTGTGCCAATGGGTTTTACTTAAAGTACAAGTGAGCTGGTGGGGGAAATAGAGATCACACCACTGACTATACGAATTTTGGAATATAGTAGCCCCTCTTTAGCTGCAAGGGATGTGTTTCAAGGCCCCAGTGGATTGCTGAAGCTGTGAATAGTGCCAAATCTGACATTCTTTTGCTACACATAAAGTTTAATTTCTAAATTGGCCACAGTAAGAGGTTAACAGGAATAACAACAAAATACAACAATTATAACAATAAATCGTGAAAAAAATTAAGTGGTCTCCCTCACTCTCTCTAAGAAGGGTTACTTGTACACAAGCACACTGATTCCATAACAGTTCATCTGAAATGGGCAATAAATGATGAACGAGTAAGTAGCACATACCAGATAGCACTGATATGCCAGGCAAGGAGTTGTCCCACCTCCTGGGCAGGATGGAGTAGAAGAGCATGGGATTCTATCATAGTACCACAGTGTACATATTACAATTTGTGAATTGGCTATTTCTGGAATTTTTCATCTAATATTTTCAGAGCACAGTTAACTTGGGTAACTGAAACACAGAAAACAAAACTGCAGATAAAGAGTAGATGATTATGTCATTAAAATCTTCACCGTTTCAGCTTTTGGGGGGAGTTTTTTTATAATTAACTTTATTGGTACATTTTAAGTAAATACAATGATTGTATTCATTATAGGGAATTTGTTCCTGTACATGGTACAACTTGATTCTTTTCTTTCCCATTCCCCTACCCTGCCTTCAACCCCTGTTTTTCTACTTATTTACAAAAGACTTTTTTTCCATTCCTCCCCCAAAAAATGATAAAAAGAAAAAAAGAAACAATGTTCTCACTTTTGTGTTGTTTGAAGTACTGAAGTGTTCTGATGCTATTCCAAGGTGGTAGATAATGTGAGGTGATGATCTAGCTCACCCACCCCCTTCTCCCCTTCAGCCCTAAACTGCTAACCATCTGTGACTCTCAGCTCTTGATTGCTTACATATTTTTCCCCATGTACTTACAATTTGAGGTTGTCTACTATTCCTTTTGACAAATGTACATTCAGTTATTATTACCTCTTTCTGGCTATGTTGTAAGAGAAAACATAGACAAAATCCATTTCCAGACCCTTGGAATTCACCCATCTCTCACTTTAGTCACCGCTGCAAGACACAATGAAAATGAATATGCAGCATAATATCAGATATCATTAAATGATCTAGAGTTTATCTCCACTACAGCTACATGTTTTCTCAATGCAGTTAGTACCAACCCTTTAGCAACAGACCTTAATATGAGACCCATCTGCCATCTTAATTTCGAGCCATGTTACTTAGCCACCATTTACTTGGAATCTTCCCTCTAGTTTCAAAATTGTCTTCAATATGAACTTCTAGATCATCTGAACTCTATGTAACTAGGCTGTATTGTTTCTTTTCAGATGGCTACACCACTGACGACATTGAGTTTTACTGGAATGGAGGAGAGAAAGCAGTAACCGGAGTTAATAAAATTGAGCTTCCTCAGTTTTCAATTGTTGACTACAAGATGGTGTCTAAGAAAGTGGAGTTCACAACAGGTGAGGATGTTTCCTCCACGATTAACTAGAAATGCCTGCAAAGGTCAAAGATGATTGCAATCAAATGATGCTTGAATTGTCTTTTCTTTCTCTTTCAATTCAGGAGCATATCCACGATTGTCATTAAGTTTTCGCCTAAAGAGAAACATCGGTTACTTCATTTTGCAAACCTATATGCCTTCTACACTGATTACAATTCTGTCCTGGGTGTCATTTTGGATCAATTATGATGCTTCTGCAGCCAGAGTTGCACTAGGTATGTATTCACAGTATTGCAGAGTTCATGAGTTGTACCTTCAAACGAATGACCAATATTAGGGCTCCTATGTGAGAACTTTCTTATAACAAGATGATGAAATTATTAGGAGAGTGCTTACATAACAAATCATCTAAATATAAGCATAAAAGTGTTTATACTGAGTTACTAAAATTAAACATATTCTTAGCATTTTACCAAAAAGAAAATTCTTAAGTCATATTTCCTATTGTGTACTTTGTAAAGTATATTTTTAAATTCTAAATACACAAATTTTTACTAAATTTGTGATGACTTCCTCTTTGTTCTCTGCTTTTTACTGTGGAAAACACTTACAATTCATTATTTTTAAATAGACTTAAAGAAATCAGAGCCTTGTGACCATTAGCAAGCTACATCAATTTTTGTGAAATACTATCCTTTGAATATTAACTCAAGTTAAAACATATCAAGCTGAGTCTCTTTTAAATAGAGCTCATTACATTGTGTAAAGCACATATAATTTATCAACCATATTAATGATCTATGATCAAGACAGAATAAAAAATGTTTTCCTTTTTTGTAGAACAAAATTCAGAATTAATCTTGTCATGTTGAGTAATTGGCTGAAACCTGAAAGGTTATACTTGAGACTTTAACTTGTTCTTTGGAAGTTAGAATGTGTAAGGTTTTCCCAATGATTCTGGGCATATATAGATATGCCTGTTTATTTGAACCTCAACCATTTTAGTGATCACTTTCTGGACTTATTCAGACAGACACACACACACACATGCACAGAGAGAAAGAGAGAGAGAGAGAGAAGCATCACTTTTGGCTAAGATAAC
Organism: Dasyprocta punctata; assembly: GCA_004363535.1. Classification (NCBI taxonomy): domain Eukaryota; kingdom Metazoa; phylum Chordata; class Mammalia; order Rodentia; family Dasyproctidae; genus Dasyprocta; species Dasyprocta punctata. The sequence continues at coordinate 141,889 of RJWM01000683.1, forward strand.
ATATTGCATCTCTTCTGAGATTACTGAACTGGATTAAAAAAACATCACACATCCTTTCACATCTACACTAATAATCACCTCTGCAGCCTATTTCTATTGACTGAGTAGATAAGGCTTACAATGTCAAGGGCTGGCAGCTTCTTTGAACATTAAAAGAGTAAAGAAAACAAAGTAATAATTTATCCTATTATACACACATATCTGTACATATTATTTGAATGCGAATATGCCATGCACATATGCCATGATTAGCTTTAAAAAATGCTGGATGATGTCTCCACAGCATAGAAAAATAGCTAGAAAATTCATGAATTGTAATTCTCTGTGTTATCTATTCTCAAAGCTAATGATATTTTGGTTAGAGAGAGAGATGTGAGACTATAAAAATGGATGATTTAATCTATTTTTAGAATGTGAACTTGACATATTTTAAACATATGTAATTTTAAAAGATTCATTTACTAACTCTTTTTGCTTAAAAATTTAATCAAAGACTAAAAGCAGGAATATGATTAGTGAATTGGTAAATGAATTAGACCTTTTTCCAACCACAGTAGCTATTAGTATTTTAGATGAAATTTCAAATTTTGTTCAAAGAAATAAATAAAACCACCCATAATGGCATTTTATATCAGTCCAGCCCATTTGAATTAATCACTGATGTGGGCCATTTTAATTTTTTGCAAGATAGTCCTAACTTCCCATTTTATCTGCTCTTCAAAAAATATAGTTGAATCAGGGAATCTACACATCTAGAATAATCTGAGTTTAAAAAGGAGTTCAGGGGCAGGAATTTAGCTCAGTGGTGTAAGTGCCTGCCTGGCAAGTACAAGGTCGTGAGTTTGATCCCCACTGCCAAAATAAATAAATAAATAAATAAATAGGAGCACAAGTTGTCTTTTTCTCTTCCTTTATTTTGGTATTTTCCATTTCTTTCCCCAGGCTTCCTTTATCTTTTCTATTCATTTATTATTTCCTGCCTTTATTTTAAAATACTTCCATCAAATTTCAGGTATCACTTTATCACCTCTCCATTTATTTTTAAATATTGTCATTTAACATCTGCCTAAATTTTTGCCCATCAGCTGAGTGACCTAATGTCAAATTTTATGTTTACCCAATATATAGAAGAATAATATACTTTTGCTATCATGCTCAATATGCTATTATGACAGCCATAGGAGATAATTCATAGCTGTAGGTGTTTAAATATATAACACAATACAGAAATGTATAGTATTATATTGCAGCACAAACCACACAAAATTCCAGCTTTTTTTTATTTATTTTTCCCAATTATTATTTTATCATAATCAATATTAACCTATGCAACCCACACAAAATTTAAGCTGCTAATCTTATATTTAACAAAGTAGATAAAACACTATCTACCTTTTATGTGTCCATGGATTTAAACTTTTTAACAAAGCTAAGATCATTTTTTAAGAAACTCATTCCTAACACCAGGGAATTAATTTTTGCTAGGCTGTGGAACCAGCCTAGAAAAAATTAGAGATAACATTTGAAAAGTGTTAGAGGTAGAGGTAACATTTGAAAAATCAAAGCAAGGTGATTATGTTGTATCTAAAAAATATATAAATTAGATGTTTGATGTAGTGATGTAAGCTATAAACTTTCTTATCTGCTTCTTTGTATGATGCCTTAGAATGTATGATTCATCATTTTAAAATGCAATACTCAACTTGTAAGTTTGGATGTATTATGGATTCATAGAATAGAGTAGATCTCAAACTGGTCACCAGCTTTTAATTGGTGGTGGCTTCTGTGGAGAATAGTATCTCCAGGACAGGTTTTGGAGTGTTGTGGACAAGATATTGAGAGAAAGAAGAAAGTTGTTGGTCACACAAAGCAGGACTGAGAGACATTTGAAGGGAAGCTTCTAATGAGATTTGTATCTGACTTTTTATCTGACTTTTCTTCTTCCTTGGTATATTTTTTAAAACGTTGTCAATCTCCCATTAACTGCACATTCTATTCACTGATGAACTATGGAGGGAAGCTATGGTTTTGTCTTTCAAAATGTGTGCCCTTTTGTACAGTGACTTATCATGCTGATGCCTTGATTCCGGGGCACCATTAAGGGAATGTCATCTGTCCTTGCAATCTTGAAAAGGACAGTTTCACAGAAGTTCCTTCAGCTAAGCTTTGTCTTTCTTTTCACAGGAATCACCACAGTTCTGACAATGACAACCATCAGTACTCACCTCAGGGAGACCCTGCCAAAGATCCCTTATGTCAAAGCGATTGATATTTATCTGATGGGTTGCTTTGTGTTTGTATTCCTGGCTCTGCTGGAATATGCCTTTGTAAATTATATCTTTTTTGGTAAAGGCCCTCAGAAAAAGGGAGCAAGCAAACAAGATCAAAGTGCCAACGAGAAGAACAAACTGGAGATGAATAAAGTTCAGGTAATATATTAAATATTCCTAATAAAAAAAAAAATATTCCTAATAATATTCCTAGTAATATATTAAATATTCCCAGGACCATCATAGCAGAAAAGAGCTACTTATAAAATCTTACTTTATCTTTATTAAGACTCAATCAACCCTTCATTTTACATATTTGGGAACCAAAGATTGAAAAATTTAAATTGAAGTTTATATAGATTAATAATACATTTTATTAGTCAGTTTTGCATTACTATAACAAAATACTTGAGGCAGGCTAGTCTTACAAAGAAAAGAGGTTTATTTAGCTCATGGTTTTGAGCTCTTAAATTTCAAACATCGTAGTACTGACTCTAGCACTATAGTAGATGGTGGGAGTACGTTCAGGAGAAAATGATCACATCACAAAGCAGAAACCAGACAGCAATTCAGGGATCACTCAACTCCTTCAACTCTTTCCCAGGGTAGAACCTCCAACTCACCCATCCATCTCCCTCTAGGCTCCAGATCTTAAGGTCCCATGTCCCAGCATCACCGCACTGAGAAGCAAGCATCCAATACATGAAACACTGAAACATACACTTAAACCATATCTAAAGGGTAGTACATACCTAGCCCCGGAACTCAGGCCATAGTGCATCATTATTTATTTTAAACTATATGTAAAAGACCAAGGCAAGAACTATTTGGTAAATAAATAACATCAATAAAGTGAATATACTCTGTACTCCTAAGTGCCTATGAGGCCACACACACAGTGATTACAGCACCAAACTAGAATAAAATCATGGAAAACCAAACTAGGAATTCCACAGATGCTTTTCATGGAAAAGCAAGCAAATTTATACCAAAATTCAAAAACACACACACAAATTTTAAGATAAGGAAGAATGTTTGTAACAGACACACCTTTCCATAAATAAAAAATATAAATACTGAGAAAAAAAAACCTTAATTCTCCTTATTACATGAGATAGTAACTGCAAACAGGCAAAAACTGGAAAAGAATCAACCCTCCAAAGAAGAGAATCATACAATGTGAACCATCAGCTGTGCTTTTACAGCTTTTCCTCTAGGCCGCTCTCCACTACAGGGGATATGGGCAGCAGAATTGCAGTAGAAAACTGTAGTTTTGCTGGTTGGAGGAGTCAAAGCATGGATTTTGATCCTTCTAGAGTTTCTGAAATTCGCAGAAATAAGTGAACCATAGCAGATACTTAAAATCTAGTATGAATTTCCGTGGAATCCATAAACTACAAACTTAGAGGCAAAATGGTGCCCAAAGGCACGGACTAGCTATTGCCTGAAAAGTAAACAACAATCAAACCAGAACAAAGCATCTGTTTCTTTCCACCCTATAGGAGTCAAGAGTTTGGAGTTTGATTCCAGACCATCTAGGGGATGTGTTAAAGACATTAAACTTTCCTTTAACGTCGCAAAAGGGATATACCTTAGAAATAAAAAAACAAATTATGAAAATAAGAGATTTCCCTTGAGGTAACAGAGAAACTGAAACATGCTGACCAAAAAGCACATAAAACCAAGTACCAAACATTCTAGGTGTTACATTAATAATATAACTTCCTACCAAAATAAATCCCAACTTTTTTCAGGGAAGATAACATTATCCACTCTCTATAGTGCATTATCCAAAACATGTAGTGTATAATCAAGAATTACCAAAAATGAGATCAAACAAGAAAACGGGACCATGGCCAGGAAAATGTAGTCACCAGGAACGTGTTTGAAAGCTTCAAATGTTGGTTTCAAAGGTAAGTACAGTTAAAATCCAGGCTAGGTTTCTCTCATTTTCTCAGTTCTTACCATGAATGTTGCTATCTTGAGAATGGTTTAACTGACAACCCCATTCTCCTTTTATATTTTGTACTCTGTTTGTTGTTCTTTTAGGATCCTTTACTTTTCAATCATTGGACTTCCTTAATAGGGAAGATTTGTGTGTTTGCATCTCTCTTACTAGACTGTAGCTTCCCAAGGACAGGTATTAGGGTCCTTGTCTACTGTGTTTACTGTCTGTCCTCAGAGAACAGGGCAGATACCAAAGAAGCATTTGTAAAATGAAAGGATGAATGAATGCTAGAAAAGCTTTCTCCACCGAAGATACCACACAAGGTACTGAGTGTTACATCAAAATGTTTTATAAAACTATCATATATTCATAATAAGTAAGGAAAACTTCTTCCCCAAACTGTGTGACTCTTTCTATCACTGTGATTTTAATGTTTCTTAAATTTGCTTTACAGCAAATCTCTGGTATCATTTCCAAATTACACTGTCATATAATATTACGTGTAGCCTTTAAAGGAGTGTTCTAGATAAGATTTAAAGGAGTGTTCATATTTAGACATAATAATAATACAGTGTTACCGTATCATGCAACTTGTTTTAATCATCCCTGCAGTTCCACAGGTTTGGCAGATGCTAACTTCCTTGTCCTTTTCTAAAGCTAGGGGCTCAGAGAGACAGTGTGTCAGTAACAAACTTCACCTGTCCTGTGTGTCACCTCCATCCATTAAATTAATAATAAAGATTGTATGGTATTTTAAAATGCTACCCTGTGGTTAAATTACAAGATTTCCCTTGAGTGGTTGAACGAACCTCCTTTTTCCTTTTATATGCTTGTGAAAAGTTAAATTAAATAGCATATATGTTATGGTCCCAGACAATTTTCATTTTGAGGTATTCCTAGTACTTACCTGGGCATATTGAAGATGGAGTGCCATTGTTCATAATTACACTTTATTTTTGATGGTCTCTGCTGAGCAGTCAGGTTAAGGGGTGTCTGTACCACAGCTTCAGAAGGGCAAGCCTTGTATTGATTTATATCTCCACCAGCTGCTCAGAAGCATTTTTTTAATATGAGTACAGCTGCTGAAACCAGGCAATAGGAGAGTTTCAACCTCCAAGGTGATAAAGATTGCAGATTCATGAACCCCTCAGGCATCGTTGGAAACTAAGGATGGTGTTTTGAGTTTTGAAAGATAGATTTCACAGCACAAGACTTTTAAGTAAGCTACCTCTGGGATACTTTTATACTAACCTGGAACATTTTTAGTTGTGTATACTGGCCACAATGCTGCCATCTGCAAACAAATGAAATGGATGGAATTGATGTATAGTGGGTCTGTAATCAGAAACTACTCAAAGTCATTCTAACTCCTGAAAGACAATAGGAAATCTACCAGAGACTCATTCATAATGTGCAGTTGCAACCCCAACAGACAAGAAATAGAATTTTTCCTCAGAATTCGACATCGGTACTGTGATCTGATCTCTTCTCTCCTGTTTCTGCTTTCTGTGATGAGTCATCTAAACACTGTCAGATAGCTTTCTAAATGTAAATCAGCTATGCTTTATGATTAATTCCAGGGTGCAAATGCATGTGAAAATGGGTATCACAAAGGTAAACAGAAACATCCTTAACGCCAGGTTAAAACAGCTCCATACCTGTTGGCCTTGGTTCTGCATCTCACTTCCAATTCACTGCCTCACCTTCAGGCCAGCGGGAACACTTTCCCTCCCTCTGATTAAGCTCTGACTGTTCTCATTTAGCATCTTGAATTGTGGAGAAATTCAGAGTTTCTACTTTTTCAGCTTGTGCTAATAGCTCACCAACTTCCTTAATCCTTAAACCTCTGTGCAAATCTGGCTTGGTTCAAATCTACCCTATTTCCAGAGTCTCCAAAAATCTGTTCTCCCTTCACAGGAATTTCTTTGTCTCCCTCTTCCTCTTCCTTCTTTCCTCCTATTGTCCACTTTTCTCTACCCAAACATCTAGGGTCCTTTTGATGGATGAGAAAGAAATGTAGCTTACTAAACTAGCTCAAGAAACAAAAAAGTAGAGGGACTTATTTCAATCCACATGACTGAAGAGCCAAGGCATAGTTCTATTTTCACATGAGCCTACATCCTGGTGTTCAAATAATGCCATTCAGATAGCATCCTTTTTCACCTCTTAATTCCTCCTTCCTTAACACTGACCTTATTTCAGTAGATCCTTCCCTCATAGTGACCTCAAAGTTCCACATTTATAGTATCAGGCTTTACAATCCTAGCAGAAAACTACTCTCTTATTCCTACATAGTTCTAACAAAGAAGTTCCAGAATTTAGTTTTACTTTGGACTAACTGGAATCATATTCTTATGCAGAAGTTAGTCCTTCCAATCAGGAAGAAAGAAAGCACAAAATGCTGAGATGCAGACCACATGCGAGTTCCTGGTACTCAGTAGATGCAAGCAAATGCATTAAAGGAATGCCTAGGCAGAGTCATCATGGCAGAATGGAATGAGACAGGTCAAACCAACTAACAGCTTCCACAAACAACTAAAACCCTTGGAAGGTGTTTATAAAAGGCAGACTTGGAGGGCCTTGTTCTAGAATGGAATGAACTCAAATTATATTATTATCAATCTTCCAACTGAGTCACATGAACGCTATTGTCTGGGAACCACAACCCTGAGGTAGAGATTCTAGCCACTAAGTCGTCCTTGGCCATTGATGCACAAACAGAACTCAGAAAGAAGGCCAAAAGTTAGAATTTCAGAGTTCTTCATTTTGCAGACCTTTTGTGGGCTCCTCCTCAGTCCTGTGAGGGCAGTGAGAATATAGAATGATGGGTAAATGAAGATACCTGAGCTAATATTCCAGTTGAGGTGACTGACACAGGGCTAGATAACTACATTTTAGATCGCAGATGATGACACTAATGGTGAAGAATACCATGAGAAGCTAGCCAGATAACAGTGTGGGCAAGACCATTCCAGGAGAGAAGTCGAGCAGGTGAAAATACCCTGGGAACTTAGGAGCTTGAGGGAACAACCAACAAAAGGCCAGTGTGAAGGGAGCAGAGAATTCAAGGACAACAGCATAGGAACCGAGGGTAGAGGTACTCCCAAAGCCAACTCACATGGCATTTGTATATTAGTGTGAGAAATTTAGATTTCATCTTTTTCTTTCTTTCTCTTTTTTTTCTTTCTTTCTTTTGTTCTTTCTTTTTTCTTTCCTTTTTATTTATTTATTTATTGATTTATTGATAGTACTGGGGACTGAACTCAGAGCCTTTGCACCAAGCTACTAACCTACACCCCAGGGCTTTTTATTTTTTATTTTTTTTTTATAGATAGTCTTGCTAAATTGCTAACTTGCTCAAGCTGAGCTCAAATTTGCAATCCCCCTGTTGCTGCCTCCCATAGTGCCAGGATTACTGGCATGCACCATGCTATTCACCTTAGATTTCATGCTATGACTTGGGCAGTGGCTAAAAGATTTGGATGTAAGAGCTATCACCTGGTTGGCATTTTTAAAGCATCACTCTAGCTGCTATGCAGAGCAAAGACCATAGGATTGCACTGCTGAAAGGAAAAGGTCAACTAAAAGGCAAGAGATGATATCAGAAAAGAGTGGTCAGAGTCAGGATGTATTTAACTCTTTAAAATATAGAATGGGGAAAATGTAGAATAGAAAGGAATCCAGGTGTTGTGGCTTGTATCTAGATGCCCTCCCTCCCCCCACCCCCGCAAAGCTTTGTGCAGTGGGAGTTTTGGGAGATGGCTGGATCTAGAGTGTGTGATGTTGGGATTAAGAATGTAAGGCTGGAATTGATTCATACTGCAATGCTAGGATTAAGGGTGCTCCACTCTGGGTACTTTTAGACCAGGTAGCCTGGATAGAATACAAGAGACAGAAGGAGGGTTGCTATTGCTGCTGCTTATCTCTTGTTGCTTGCTACTTCGCTGCTTTGCTGCCTCCTCTTCTTCTGCCTGCCATAAACTGTTTCTCCTCTGCAATGCCCCTCTGCCATGCCACCCTGCCTTGGAGTCAGCCAACTATGAACTAAAACCTCTACAAAGTGTGAGCCAAAATAAACTGTTTCTCCTTTAAATTTGAGTGTCGGGTATTTTGTCTCTGCAATGAGAAAAGCAAGACACCAGAGTAACTTTTTCTACCTTAATAATGCTCTAGAAAATTGCCATTGGCCTCATTTTATCTTTATCATGTTCCCTCTCTATCTCCTACAAAAAATATAATATGCATCATTTAGGTTTTTATGTCTGTACTTGACCATCTAGTCTTTCTCAAAATAATAAAGTTTCTACTTCTGCTATTAGTTGTTAGGATGTTGTAAAGAGATGGGCACATCGTGAGCAGAGCTTCCAACAGTCCCCTCCCACAAAAAAAGAAGTCTCATCAACTCTAAGCCAAGAGATCAAGGCTTGGCAACAGTGATGAGATGACTGAGTGACAACACAGATGTGGTACATTCTATGAGATGGGGGAGGCTGTAACTGTTAAGGCTTCTGCTCTCTACAAGGAAAGGTGATCATCCACACTTCATTAACCAGACTGCAGAGTGACTTAGCTCCTTCTGTACCTGTTCATCACTTGGCTTTCCCCTCTCTACTTAGAACTATTCAGTAAATGTGAATCTCTTTGAATAGGCTATCAAGAAGGAAATGACTTATTGGTGGCAAAATAAATTGAGCCTGGAGTTATTCCTCACAGAATTTTAAAACTGCCACTGAAAACAAGATTATATTTCATTTCGATTATATTGAAATGAGTTCTGCTATATTTATATTTTGAAATTATCCACAACAGTTAAATTCAGTGAATGGCAACATTTTTCACAACATGGCCAGTTTTGGCAGATGTTGGAGGCAGAGAAAAAAGAGAGGGTGAGTGAGATGGAAGAGTGAGAAAGAAAGAGTCTGACACCAAGCTAGAAAATGCATTGAAGGTCAGGGATATAACCCAGTGGCACAGCACCTGCCTGGCAAACAAAAGGTCCTGAGTTTGCTTCCAGTACCAAAAATGAAAGCAAAAAATATTGGGACATTTGCTTGGGTTTCTATTGGGTTAAGAAACACAGCTATCACTCATTCTTGTAGACTTTTGTCATGTGAAAACCATCCTCATGATTTTTGCAGTGCCCTTTTTACCACTCAGATTCTCCAGAGAAATAGAACCAATTAGAAATACAATCAACACAAATATAAAAAGAGATTTATTTTGAGGAATTATCTCATATATACTTGAGATCTGTCATGTCTGAAATCTGTAGGGCAGGTTGTAGCCTGGAAACTCATCTGAGTGTTACTATTCCAATCTTGAGTCCCAAAATCTGCTGGTTACCCTCAAACTTCAGTCAGGTTTTCTGTTTAATAGTTTTGAAGCAAAATTTATTTTCCTTGTGATTCTTCAGTTTTTGCTCTTAAAGGCTGCCAGCCTGTACCATAAGGCCATTCATACTGAAAAGTGTAATCTCCTTTACTTACAATAGAGGAAATGTCAGTCACACCTGCAAAATACCTTCACAGCATCATCAACATCAACTAGAGACCATAGACTAGCAAAGCTAACAAATAAAATTAAACATCATTCTCTGTTACCACCTGACCTAATATTCATTCAACAGCTACCCCTATTTGCCAAGCCCTTTTCTCAATTCAGATAAGACAAATTCTGATGGTACATTAGAGGAAGAGTATATTGGACAGGAAGAGAGAAGATCAAGAGTTCTCCTTTGACCCTTTCGAGATTGAAAGCATTTAAATATCCATACAGAGTCATTTTTCTCTATAATAAGCTCCAGAAGAATATAGGGAAATGCAAATGCCTGAATTTTTCACTTGTGATAGTGAAATTTGAGCTTGAGTGTAATGTTAAGGAAAGCAGGACCCAAATCACCAAGATAGTGTGATAGTTTCATTTTCTAAATACATTAAAGGAAGCATAGCTGTTTTGTTTTCTTTGTAATGCTACCTGATTTTTTTAAAAATTAATTTTGCAGGAACAGAGGGTACTGCTTGCTGTCCTCAGTAAGAATATAAGCTCCTTGTCTGCTTTGTTCACTTCTTAGGATTGTCGTGTCCTCAGGCTTAGAATTTAAAATCAAGATCATGTCCTTCATAAACCCTGTACTGCGGGAAAGAGACTGTTCACCAGCCAGAAAGTGTTTCCTCCTTATCTCAGGTCTTTATTTAGTAAGACCCTAGGCTTTCCCTTATGCATGAGTCCCTCTAAGATTTATCAGTAGTCAGCCAGCCCCAAGGCCAGATATCAAGATCTTCTGGAAGCAAGATGAAAAGAATGCCTAGCAAGCAAGAAGGTAGACCTTGTGATCACAAGGGAGCAAACTTCAAAAGGCTATTGGAAAAAGCACTGGTAACTTACACTTGAAGCAGGCTGCAATATTTGTCCAGTGAAACATTTATAATCAATGAGAGGAAGGAGGGAGTCAGTGTTTTATAGGAGAATATAAGATTAAAGATTTTATTCATTGGAATCCTTCAATCTCTGAACCAGCAGACAAAATGTCCTATTGCATACTGGAGACAGTGCTAGTTTTTTCATCAGGGACAGTACCTGAGCTACAGCAAACACTCTATAAACATTTGCTGAATAAGTGAGGGAGTAAATGAGTGAACTAATAACATTTTAAATGTTTCTCTGTGTTCTGGTTACTTCTTGTAGTATAGTAAATATATCTTTTTAATACAGTGTGGCATGAGGTGAAGTCTGAAGACTTTGGGCCTGCAGATTTAAAGCTACAATCTCTGCTTCTCTTTATTAGTCATCTACAACACACACTTAGATCATCTATCAGAAATGGAGGAGAGGGCTTATTCATTCGTCCTACTAAAGCCTTAATAATGATGTTCTTTTTTTCTGTATTTAGATTCAATGATGCTCTAAAATTTTAAAAAATTGGTTATGTAGGTTTGATGAATATAGTTAAAATAATGCAATCATTCACTCCAATATTAATCAGACTCACCTCCACAGTCACTGGAACTGATGCAGTTTTCCTTCCCCTCAGTACAGCAGAGTTGATTGCTAACACTGCAATCAACACTGCCCCCTCTCTGTAAGTCAATAAGAGAGAAAAGAAAAATCCAGGATAAACCAAACATCCCTGCTCCTACTCCAAAAGTGCTTATTGGGTTGGTGAGTGCAGAGTGTTGAGAAGGGAAAAGAAAAGAAGCTGGGTGTGATGCTGCCTTCACTTTTCCCTCAGAAACAGCAATAGGATTTCCCTTCCTTTAGGGTGACATAAGAGAAGATTATCCCACTAGACAATTAATTCCATATCAGCAATACTTTAGGAAAGCTATTAGCCCATTCCTAACCTAAAAATTCAGCATATTAACATTTTCATTTGCTTCAATTTCTTCTACTTCATAGTTTATAAATCCTCAATGTCTGAATGATGCTCAATTCAGATGTTTTGGGCCTGTGAACTAGCTAATATTTGACCTCCGTAGATGACACAATGCACATTGTGACTTTTTGTTGTTTCTGAAGATGGAGGAGAAAGCCATTTTCCTTGTGGATAATATTTTTAGACAATTGCATCAGTCATAGATATAAACATACATTGGATGTCCTTATATGGTTAAAGTGAAGGAGAAGCCACTGTTTTTAATGTGGTAGGGGTTAGGGCAGGGGCATATGTAGTGACAGAACTAGTTTCAATTAATTTATATGTCAAACCACTTAAAGCTATAATTTCTAGGTCAATGACAGGGAATATTTTGAGGGGTTTTCACAAACAAATAAGCCTCATACAATCTTTTGGTGCATTTGATTCTGCAGAGAGGTTAGCCAAAATATCTTAATGAAACGTACTTTGTTTGCCATGACTTCCATTGAGTGAGAAGTTATGCCTGCTTCACTGGCTGATTCTAAGTTCTATAAACTTGTTTAGAAAGATTCATAATAAAAATGTAACTTAATGATGTATAGATCAAGAGATTCAGTTTTACAAGTTGTGTTTTGCTTTTTAGAATGTTGGGTCCTCCACCTGGAATGTTCTCCATGATCGAAGACTGCAAAAGATTGGAAACAACTCTTGAGATTATCTAAGAAAAAGCTTCCATTTATATATGAGGACACTAAAATCCAGACTTATCCAAGGTTATTTCTCAGATGTTAATAACAAACCCAAGATGAAAACAAAGCTTTCAGATCCCAGTCCTTTTATCTACCATCGCCCATCAATACTAGATCCTATACCAGCCCCATAGTTTCATGAAACCTTCTGTGACCTCCAGTGATTTCACTGTTATGAACCTCTTACCATGTATCCATAAGTTAGCATTTGCCATTTGGTTAAAAGCTCTTCACTGTCACTCCAGTTATAATGTCTTAGCCATGCACTTCTAAAGAGATAATTATCTCTTAAGAACAAAAATCCATGATTGATGTTTTTCTTGACTGTTCCACAGTACCGAGAAAAATCATGTGTTTTATTTTTCCCTTCTAAAACAGTCTCCCCTTCAATGAAGTCAACATTTTTCTCTTTGATACCTCAATCTCACTATCCCCACCAGCACTGATTTTCATATTTGTGAATTTTCCAACAATAAACTTACACTATATGGTATGTTATACACACACACACACACACACACTATAGGCTGCATATGGTATCTTACCATCTCCAATGAACTTCGCTATTCACCAACCTCAAGCCTCAAGGGAATATCAGTATATCCTTATATCAGATGGTCCTAATACTTAAAAATGTTCTACTTTCCTAACAAACATGTGCTGAATTTCCAGTTCTGAAGGCATTTTGCTATCCTTCCACATCTTCCACTTTGTCATTCACTTCCACAAAATTTGTGTTTGTCAATTCTTTCCCATCAATTAAGTCTCTTTCATTTTCATTCAACACTCCATCCTGATATGTGTGAGCTAATAGTCTATTTCCTCTCTTGCTTGAAACCACGAAGTCTGAAAAAAGAGTCTTTATAAACTCCCTTCATCTGCTATCAACTCAGAACTTAATCCTTTGCAATCTAACTTCTTCAGCTCTCTGCTAAGACCACAAGTGGCCTATTGATAAATCAGCAAGCATTTTCTACAACTTCATTCCCCCTATTCTCTCTGAGTATCACTATTGACCACTCTTTTCCTTTGGCTACCTTCCTTCTTCCTTGAATTCTCCATCATTGCATTCTCTTCTTCTTTTCCTGCCTTTTCCATTTTTACTATCTCTCTCACTAACTTGTATTCTACTCCTTAAATCATATCAGTCCCCAAATTATTCAAGTCACCACTACATATGTAAATAAAACTAGTTGGCCACAGCCACCAGGATGACTAATGCATGTTACACATGCAACTCAAGTAGAAAACTTTTTCTTACCCCTAGGGTGTGCCACATACAGAATTCTCCATTTCCCTAATGACAATCTAATCCTCTCAGCTCAGCAAGCTGAAAAGTCCCAAACTGCCTTGTTTACCTTACTCTGTAAAGCTGGTCAGGTTAGTTATATTTCAGTTTTAATTCTTTTTCACAGATGCCTCTTCAGCATAGTTCTTCTTTTCCTTTATTGTAAAGCCCTAGTGCTTATGGCTCCTCCAAGAGAAAAAGTTGGATATAAATCTGAAAATCAGTTTCAATACACAATAAAATATACTAAAGGATAGTGGATTAGAAAAGACCACTTGTCCCTAACTGGTTGTCCAAATGACAAGTCTACACAAATATATTGTTTGGCCAAAAGAGAATGTTTACAGTATTGAGCCAACTTCACATAGAGAATTCAAATATAAACCTAGATGCTTAAATTCTCTGACAACATTGGTATCTATAGTTATCTGCTGGATCTGACTTACAATAACTTCCTTAGACATTTACTCAACCATAGTCCTTATCTTTGCCTAGCTTCACTCAATTATTTATACTAACCTGCCTCTACCTATCCATGTTTCTTGGCACCAATAGTTAGGCAGGAAAAAAAATAGTTATGCAAGCTTATAAATTCTCTTGAAGTCATTGCTAAGGTTTTTGATGAATACTAAGAATACTAACTGTTCAACATACACCCCAGCGTTGACTCCCAACATTGTATCTGGCACACTCAGAGTTTGGAGAAATTTTTTTGAGGTTACTATTATAAGGAAAGGTGCAAAGGTACACAGACAAAGTAGGATTTAAATTCAGCCTAAAGAAAACAGGTTGATTTGATTAACATGCAAAGAGGAAGGAAGCAATATTTGAAGCAAAGTGCATCCTACGTTTTCATCCCAAGCTGGGTAGTTATTTGCTTAATCTTAGGCAATTTACTTAACCTCTCTGGGCCTCAGTTTCCTTATTATTTAAACTAGCATAACATTGTATGTGTCATAGTGCTGCTATGAGAAATAACTGAAATAAATTACAGAGTAGGATTAATAAACAGTAGTTGTTAACAACGAAAAAACCTCCCTAAGTAAAGAAACCGATAGATGTATAGAAAGTCAGGGCAGAGTGAGTAGCCCAGTTAGACTGGAGAAAATGCTTCATAGAATGAAGTGGTAACAGAAAAGAATGGAGAGACAAAGACAGACCAAATCCAATCATCATTTCTCTCTCCATCCAACTCAGGTCTTAAAGCTTAAAGCTTTACTAAATTCATAGCAGATTGTGACAAAAATCAAGGATTGTGAAGTACTCCCTATTCAGTAGAAAGTGCATGAAATTGGGACAGATAGACATGGGATTTAATCTCAGGTCCAGTACTTACTAGTTAGAAAGTGAAATTTAGCTAGTTTGTTAACTATTCTAAGTCTCAGTTGTCTTATTTATGAAACAGGGATGTAATAGGTTACCTTGTAAAGTAGGATGATTGCAAGTAGAAACAAGTGACATGTACAAAGCATTGTGCTAGGCACAAGGTGGACACTCAATAAATCTTTCTCTAGTCTGTACTATGGATACCACCATCATGTACCCACTTCTGCCCCTTTCTTTGCTCTCCTCTTTGACTCTTCCTATGCTTTCTCTACCAATTTCTTCACTGGATTCTTTTGCCTCACTATCTATACCTGTGCTTCCAAAGACTGTTTACTGAGATTGATCATATTCAAAAGTGTTCATTGTAAGTCAGGCACTGTGCAAATTCCACTAGTTTTAAGCACAACTTCTTGAACACCCCGTGGAAGTACTTCAAATCATATGCATGTTTGAGTCATATACCTACCAGGTAAATCAGTTTGCAAAGTATACCAGCTTGAAAGTAAACAAAGCCACATTGTAGACCAACTTGTTCTCGCATGACCTGTAGCTCCACAGTGTCTGTATGAGCACAGCATCGGCAGTGACCTAGAAATCTGGGATAGGTATCACCAGCCTGTCAGAAAGCAGCAGAGGACAATGGTGAGAAGCAAAAGTTCACGTAAAGCCAGCTATACCCCTGGATCCATTAATCCCATTTCTAGCAGTTTAGCCTGGGGAAATAACTACGGACACGCACAACAATTTAACTAAAAGATATTTCTTCCAGTCTTGTTTATAACACGTAAAAGTAAAACAAATCTTAACATCTGACAATAGATTAATTCAATTATGGTTTATCCGTGTAAACTATTATTAAATGATGTCACAGAAAGACATCTGTTAACATAGAAAGGTGAACAAGCTATATTAATAACTGAGAAGACAAGTTTGCCAAGCAAAATGTACAGATGAGCTGGTGTTTCTGAGTGTATACTAACAGAAAAGACTGAAAAGCTAGCAAGATTTTGATTGACTGAACGTGCATTATGAATTTTTACGTTTTTTCTAGGTTTTTTTTCCATGTATCATTTTTATAGCAAGAAGAAATGACATACATACATACACACACACGCACACACACACACACACACAAATGTTTTCTGAGTGGAGACATGATGTCTAGGCAAAACACTAGATAATTAGCTAGATAAATGATCGAGAAAGAAGGGAAAAGAGAGAGGGAGACAGGGAGGGAGGAAAAAAAGGAAAAAAGGAAAAGAAGAGAAAGGTCCTTATGTGCAGAAGATGCATAGACCATGATGTCTATCTAAAATGATTAAGGGCAAAAGAAAACAAAATGGTTAAGGGAGGCCAGGGGTGGAGGGTGGACAGCTATTCTGAAGGCTGAGGATTGAGATCAAAATTTAAAACATACATATATCTTTTTTTTTTTTAAGCCTGGGGCTGTAGCTCTATATGAGGCTGTGTGTACAGCTCCCCCAGTATGGCAATAAACACACACACATACACACGTGCATACACACGTGCAATGAATGAGCCCGGTGCTGCGTCATCGGTCACAATTTTATGGAAAGTCAGTGTCCTGGCTGAGCCTGTCGTCCCTGCCTCCTTCAGGTTGACGCTCACGGCAACATTCTCCTCAGCACCTTGGAAATCAGGAACGAGACCAGCGGCTCCGAAGTGCTCACGGGCGTGAGCGACCCCAAGGCCACCATGTACTCCTACGACAGCGCCAGCATCCAGTACCGCAAGCCCATGAGCAGCCGCGAGGGCTACGGGCGCGCCCTGGACCGGCACGGGGTGCCCAGCAAGGGGCGCATCCGCCGGCGCGCCTCCCAGCTCAAAGTCAAAATCCCCGACTTGACTGATGTGAATTCCATAGACAAGTGGTCCCGAATGTTCTTCCCCATCACCTTTTCTCTTTTTAACGTCGTTTATTGGCTTTACTACGTACACTAAGGTCTGTCTTAACGGTTCAATTTAGACTTCTTTTCTCTTGGTTTTTAACCCTGCAGGTCCCCAACAGCGACACTGCTGTGTCTTTTGAGGTAAGAGATACAGCCATCCCATTGATTTTAGGTCTTGTGTACTGACTTTATTACTGCACCATGTTTACTTCAAGAAAAACAAAACAAAACCAATAACAACTGATTTTTTTCCAGTCTACTGTGGTCCAGGTTATCAGCTCTTGAAAGAGCTCTATTAATTGCCATGTTTACAAACAAAGACGAAGAAGAGGGCATTTAGGTAGATCTTTAGCAGTCTTCCCTAGTTCCCCTGGATTTTATTGATTTATTTTTTAAATGAAAACAAAAAGAAGACCTTGCCGAACCTCTGCACTTCTTCCTGGTAAACTGAAATCATCTCATGTGCCAAAACAACCAAAACAAAAACAAAAACAAAAAATCGAAAACACAACAAAACAAGGAAACCACTACAGCCACAATTTCCAGGATCTCAGAAGACATTAAAAAAAAAAGCCATTGATAACTACAGATTTCCAGGAAGGGGGAAAACCAAAGGGAGCTTCCTACAAAAGCAAGGAAGGCTCCCTTTGTTCTTAAATTCCCCAGAACCCTTTGTAGAAGGGCTTCTCAGTTCCATGGAAAAGGAGGGAAGATTTGGCAAGGGCGGATCATGGCTGCTCACACTCAGCCCCCCACCTTCCCCTCACCAGAAGGCTGGATTTCCTTAGAAATGCTTCTTTCTCAGAAGTCCCCTCAGATGTACAATGAACGTTAGAATTTAGTCTGGTGATACTCACAGCCATTGAGAACATTTTTCTTTTCTTCTTGAGTATAAAGGGTTGGGGTAGAGATATATCAACACTTTCTTACTGAACATATCCAGTGAGCAGGCCTGAACTCATTTCAAGAGTCTGAAATCCTTTGAGGTTGGGCTATGAAGCCATCCTATGACATTTCCACAGTTTCTTCTCCAGAGAGATAAACAAAATGTGGGATAAGGTGAGGAGGCCTTTAAAGGAGGGGATGGAAAGCAAGTCCTGCTTAAGAAAAATATTGCCCTTGCTGTAAGGAAGGCAAGACGTATGTGCCGGGTAAGGGTGCCTGTGCAGTTATGTGAACTGCTAAATCTTAAATCAAATAGTATATATTCCTTAGCCCTCCAGATAGCAGTATCTGATGGTGACAGGCTCATCACACAGGCCTCAGCTGATACATTATGGCTCTGTTCTCTGAGCTCTGCATTCCAAGATATGGAATGAATGACCAGCGAAACTCACCCATATAAAGCTAGAAAACTTCCAAGCAAAACCAGATAAAAACAACAGCAATGACAAGAACGCTGGGCTTTCAAACATGTGCAGCAGCCCTCAAAATTGTAGAATCTGTCCACACTTATAATCACTGTCATTCTTGCTCTGGGTCCTGGTTCTCATGACCTTCAATAGTGTGACACATTTCTAAACATGTCCAACGAGCTACAGTTGAAAATTCTTCCTATTTTATGTCATTTAAGTCTCATTTTTTCAGTTTGCATATCTAAAATGTCTGTATATTCATTTGCAAGGTTGAGTGAGAACCCTACATTGACCAACCTGTTAGAGAGGTGATTTGGCACCTGATCCGTGAATGTGACACAGGGTTGAGGTATTGTTAGGGAAAATTGTCTCATTTGATGAGTTGACTTTCTCCCTAAATCTGTGGGGAGGGTTTATGAATAGAATAACACAAGCTACTGGAAATTATAGTCATAACTGGAAAGATAAGGCTGAATTCCTACTGATGAGCCCAGAGAGAGTTATGAGATATTCTTTTAGAATGCAAGAGGAAAGGATAACTCCCAAATAAATAGGGATGGCTGAATGATATACATTAGTAAGAATATAAAAACTCCATCTTAACTAGAAAAAATGATCTCAATGGTTTCAAGAGGAATTAGTACAGATATGGGGACCAAATTTTTATTCAGATTTTTCAGTTGTGTGAACATACTTCCATGGTCAAAGTTATCCCTAGTGCATGGGCAAGATGACATCTATTTTGAAATTCTGTTCACTTCTTTGGCAGAGTGAGATGCCTTACCATTGTAAAATGGCCAAATAGGGTAGAATGTCGCCATGTCAGTGATTATAAGGTTAATACTCCTAATGACCACCCTGGAATCACTGTGTAGCTATTTAGTTTAAATATAGGAAGAAACATTTCTGACTGGTGCCTAACAGAAATGAATAACTCTGATGTCAAAGCTCTTTAAAATGCTTTTAGTGAGAAAATGTTAAATCAGAAAGTAAGTATCCATGATCTATGCTCCTTAACAAAACAATTTCTCTTTATCTGCTTAGATCATTCTTCTTGGAAAAGATTGAGGTAATTTGTATTTTCATTATCATCTCTACCTTACCTTTGAAAATCTGAAGTATTTTTTCTTGTAGTTTTACATGTAAAACATCTTCTAAAAATGAGAGCGAGAATATTTTGAACTCTTATATTTTAACCTTTGTAAAATGTAAAATTACAACTGTATCTACCCATGGAACACAAAGCAGTATCCTCATCTCGGCAGTATGGAGATCACAGCCACAATTATGCATATTTTATCAGACAGCTCTAATATTAGAGGCAATGGCGAGCAGGTGAAGGAGACATTTCCGTGTCCATGGTTAATGACCTCTGTTCCACTTCCTTCTTTTACACACTTTCCAGACTAATCCTTCCCTACTTAGCTCTCCTCTTGGCTAATTCCTCCCCTCCAAGGTTGAATAAATCATGGGGAAAAAAAATTCTTCCTTCTCTGGCTGTCTCCCTTGACTTGCCCCAAATGGTGTACATAAAACATAAAAGTTGTGAAACATTCTTAAATGCCCTCATAGTGGCCTCCATTCTTAAAAGATTCTGATTATTGCATTATACAAGGGTTATTATTTAATTACTCTTGGATTGTTTTCTTTTTGCCATAAAAATAGCCATAATCCCCTATATTACGTAAGTGGCAAAGGAGATTGAAAATTTCACAGCCTCATTCTCATGCCACAGTCACGTCCAGGGAACCTCATGCTCACAGTTCATCAACTGTGACACAAACTGTGTAGACTTAACGTGTGCAGATGCAGTAGAAATCCTATCTTTCACTTGACAGTGAGGACTACCCACTCATTCTTTCTATTCATATTACTTGGCTTAAAATTCATAAAGATGACATGTATGTTCCGCTTACCAACTTTGTGAATCAAAGACCCAGGTGAAGATCTATTTGTGCTTGAATTACCCAGAATTATTGCCTCCATCTTCTCCATTGCCAAAAAGAAATAGCAGTCTGGTTGGTACCTCTGCCTACTGAATGACCTGTGTTTCCATACATGCCATTTTTACTGTGCATTACAGCCAATGGAGGATCTTGACAATGCAAACAGAAATATATGGTGCAGAACTTAAATTTGGCTTTTCTTTTTTAAAATATTATGTACAATGCATAGAAATATGGACTGAATTCCATATTTCTAAAAATCAATGACTATTTTATAAATATTCATTTAGGAAAGAGCTCAACTATGATCTGCCGAGTTAAACAAACAAACAAACATAAAATGACGTGTGTATAATGCTTCTGAAAGAAGTGATCTCCAAAATTTCTTATATGGACAATTTTGACTAGTATCTTACCAAACAGTGATGTGTCACCATTTCTTTTCCTAACTAAAGTATAATCATATGTCCCAGAAAGGAGGCAAAAAGAAAATGCAAACATGAGTTCAAGCTAGTTCAAGTCGTCAGGTTGCTGGGATATAGACAACAGCAAAATAAACAAAAATACATTTCCTGAAAGCCAGCAGAAAACAAAAAGTAAAATTTGTTAATGGAAACAGAATGTAGACTATTGTGTAAACTTCCTTGTAAATTCTGTACATAGTTCATTGAACTGTTCCCTGTGGTGTGGTGGTCCTCAGCTTTGGGTGGATGTTTGAAAAACCTGAGCATTGTAAATAACGTAAGCTTATAAAGCATTTGTTTTTTCACGAAGTGAAATGACTAGTGATTCGGGCCCAAACCAGAACCTTTTCAGCTCTTGCTCTTCTTCTGCCGTTGTGTGTGTGCAGTTGTGTAATCCTGCCGTAAGCCATAGCCAGGTATCTGTGGTCACTGCCTCACGCTCCTACGCCACCGTAAGAGACAGCAGCTGTCAGAGGCCGCAAGCCTGCGGGACCCAGGAACCGCGCACCAGCAGAAACGGGAACTGGACCCGGTTGCTCTTTGAACCATGTTGTGAAAAGTAGATGTGTTCCTGTCAGTCACTTGTGGCTATTCATACCTTCAGATACTGAATTATCCATGCCATTGAGGGGTCAGGAATGGAAGAGTTGCTTAAAATTCACAGGTGACCAAAGCTTCATTTGTGCCAATAGCTTTAGTTTCTAATTTCTTCTCTTCTACTATGTTTTCCAGAACTTTTTAATAAGAATAAAAAGAAATAGAAGGGATAACCTGATCCCTTCAAATGACCAAATTGTAGGAAGGAGCAAAGCACAGTATGGTAAATAGCCTTATAACACTAACTGGCTGATTGATCCCCAAAAGATCCAGAGGTAACCATGCCATTATTGTTTAAAGGTAAAAAGAAGTACAGTATTGGTATAAACTGACTGGTAGTTAAAAATGACAAGGATTTTTCAACTGGGGACAGTTGCTAGTTAAGCTTTATTAGAAAGAGTCTGATAATTTAATGTTCTAAAATGTATTTTCCCCTAGTATTGATTTTCCTGAGAAAATCTACAGAATGTGGGATATTGTGCCATAAGATGTGTTTCCATGAAAACTGGCAGTCCCAGAAAGGGTAATGGTACCTATAGAAATTCAGACTATCCAAGCAATTGGAACAGAAACTGTTTTATTAGTATTATGTTAAAAAGAACAATGCTTTCCTCAATGTAAGGTATTAGTAATATGGGAATATATGCCAATATTTTAAATCCTAGGAGTATATACACAGGGAACCATTATTATTCCAAAATGTGCCTTTAAGGTCTACCATCAATTGAATTTTTTTTTAAAATGCCTTGTTTGAAGTAATGAGATTCATCAGTTTCTAGTTCCAGAACACATTGTGCTTTTGTTTAAAACAAACTTTATTCAGACAATTGAAATCAACTAAACTAATAGAAAATTTAATTGCTGAAGACTACAGTTTCACAAGCAAGCATTTGAAAAGAATTATTTTCAATAAAAGAATTGCAAACCAGAAAACACTAAGCTCCTAGAAAGGTAAAGATGAAGAGTTTTTTGTTTCTTTTACTTTCTTCAATAGCAAGAATTTCCATTTGTATTGAAGGGATCTAACAGTTGTTTGGGTTGTGTTTGGTTCTTTTTGTTCTTTTACATAATTAAAAAACTCACTGGTAGGTCAAGATCCTCAACCATTTCTGATTAATCCCTAGATCCCTTGCATATCCTGGAGACATCACTAAAGCTAAAGTAGAATCAGTATGGGAAAACTAGGTATATTTCTGAACCACTTGGGAAAAAAGCATTCTCTTGCACACTCTTCTTGCACTTCCTGTCCTACAGACAATCAAAAAATAAATAAATAAATAAATAAATAAGCAAATAACATTATTCATTTGCCTTAGGAATACAGGGTCATAGATTCAGTGACTTTAAAGAGTCCCATTCAAAAGCCAAAGTGTGAACCAGAGCAACCAGCATCGCTGCCTGACTCTTGCTTCTTCCTGGGTTTCCTTTGAAGAGTTATAGGGAAGAGGAGACACTGTCAAAGTAATTTTTATACATGTAAATTATTAAATTCTGATTGTGTGTGCATTTTGCAATTTTGGTTTGTGTAAAATAGACAATGTCTTCTGTCTTCCTTCCTCCCACACTGTGGACCATCCTGCCTCATGTTAACCCAATACAATTGATCATTTTTCCTCTCTCATTTCCAACCCTCAAAAGTCATCTTGCTCATAAACAGTTAAAAGCTTTGACTTCTGAGACGTGTACTGTGTATCTTTAGCTTAATTCACATAACAATGAATTTTAGTGATTTTTTCTAATTCCTACTCAATCTATCCTTTTAAAGGTCTTCAGAGGGAAGTTGTGTAGTCATAGCAGTCTCCACTGAACTGCCTTGAGTTCTTTTTATTTTCCACTTCTCTGTTCCTTATGTAAAAGTACATATGTCTACATAAACCTTCTCCCATCTTATTTCAGAATACAGTGGAAATAAAATCATTAGGTCAACCTGTGAAGATTTACATTTTTTAACCAGAATTTGGAATCCACTCTGTAATAGTTCTTCTCCATCAAAGATATCTACCCATGCTCTCCTTCAGCGTTAACTGTGCACCATGTGAAAATTTGTTAATACTCCTCTGAGAAGAATTTATTATCCAACTAGCATATCACTGATTACAGACAATCCTTCAGGAACTAGGCCCACTTTATCTTCTCTGTACCTTATTCCTACTACAAATTTTCCACTTCAATGTATGATTTTACTTACTCCTTAGCCTTCTAAAAATGTTAGATACAGTGGGCAGTGGGATAGGTCCTAATGCAACTTGTCTAAATTACCACCATAAAATTATGTAGAACCACTCTTTCCTTGAGACAGAATTACCATAGATTTAAAGAATTGGTGCTTCTCTAAACACATATGAAACAATATGCAGTCTAACCTTGAAAGGCTACCAAAAATAAGTTACATGGTCAGGAGAGGGAACCTGTTCCTACCACTGCCTAGGCATGTGACTTTGGACATGCACCAGTTAACTTCTAAGATAGCTTTCAGAACTGAGTTTCAAAAGTGATATTAGAGAGGTTCATCTTTAAGGGAGTTTAACAGTAAGATGTAGGAGCACCACGGCCTCTGATAATGTAAGTCCCCAAATTTAGTTACAATCTTTGTTGCATGTCTTTGAGAATAAGTCATTTGGTATAAAGTGACTTGAATTGATATCCTTTATATCAAATATATAGTTATGCAGGAAAATAGCAAAACATATTACTATTTTATAATCTTCTATACTGTAATATTTCCTTTTAAGACTATCTTTATGGGTCTCAGAAAATATAAAACAATATGATCTTGACTATAATTTTAGATCTCTAAAAGATGTAGATGTCCTTAAACCACTCTCTGAAATTTAGTCAAGAAACTGCCATGAAACATTTCCTCGTGGGTGGGAAGCCAACTTCTAGGCAGCATCTGAGCCCAAACAAGGTAGCACCATAGTACCATTCTCAGGCCTGGACCCCACCCATGTCTTGTCTTGAAAACAGAGTAGCGTATTTGATTGAGCTTTCAGTCAAGAAGTAGCTTCCCATCCAGCTGGAAAAGATTCTACACCTTTAGAGCCTCTGTTACCCACTCTTCCTGCCCTGCCCTTCTGCTTACTTAACCAGTTAATTCTGCCAAATATTTCAGGTACAGCCCTGACAAAAATGAAAGTTTACTTACTAAATTATGATTAGCCTTTCTGGATAATCATATTCTTGAAGCATGCATTCTGCCCAGTCCAATCCCTGAGATGGTACCCAACATAATTTCTTCAAACAGATGTTTCTAACGAACTTTTTCTTATTCTTTTTAAAGAAATTGCCCAGCTCTAAACTCTCCAAAGAGCCCCCTGACTATTCAAAATTGTTAGGATAGTGCCTAGAAATTCTTCCTTTCCATGGTAGGCCAATCTATGAAAGGAGCAGTTTCTTTCCTTTAAAAAAAAAAAAAAAAAAAAAAAAAAAAAAAAAAAACTGACTTCATCTTCTGCCCCTGAAACTCAGCGTCTTACAGATTAATTTCCAACCTCCTCAGTGCAAATGAAGTTATTGCTACTTTTAAAGTAGTGAGTTCACTGCCTTCTTTTTCCATTTCTTAACCTTTTTACCTACAGAGGGTCTCATACTTAATGGTTTCATTTTGAAGGCAGAGGAAGCACTCATCAGACTGTGAAATTATGAGCGAGTTAAGATTAAAATTTACTAATGTATAGTAAATACAAGTTACAAAATATGCAACTTGAAGGAAATTTGTGATCAAAATATCTCATAACAATTACTTTGGAAGGTAGTTTCAGGTTATTTTAACAATGCAAAGTTGATTTCATCAAGGACCCATGTTCTTTCCATGACCCATTCTTCCTTCTTCGGCATGTTATCAGCACCTATTACAGTTACAAAATGGTTCTACATGCCCCTCCTCACCCTCACATACTGAGAGGCATAGACAGGGTATGTTTTGCTTGTATCATTTTAAAAGCAAGGAAATCTTTCTTTTCATACACCCACAAGGCTTTGCCTTTTGTTCTATTGGTCATTCCTGAGCCAGTCACTGACAAAAGGAATGGAATGACCATGGCTACCTTACAACATTGATTGCTAGAGCCATCCAATGTTTGAAAAAAAAAAATACTTAAGGAAGAATAGCTTTCAGGTGGATGTTCAAAATGACCATCACACATTGGTCCAGTGTGTCAAAAAACACTTTCTCACATATAATTTAAAGGCTGGATCTTCATTACTATGACAGTATAAGGAATAGAGGTTCAAATAAGTTAAATGATATACCCAAGATTAGAAAGCTAGTTACTAATGGAGTTAATGTTAATTCCAAGCTTTTCTTGAGTTCAAGAGCAAACCTTTTTCCACTCTGCCACGTTGTCTAGATTTAACTCTTTTTGGGTGATGATCTGTTTTAGGTAGTTCCAAAATGAGTGGAGAGTAGAAAGGAAGAGGACAGTCTCCTCTCCCAGCAGCTAAATGTCACTCCCAATATTCTGTATACTCTGGATTTAGTTTTATTTTTGGTTTTTTCCTTTTCCTCCATCCCATCCACAAAAACCTTTTATTATTCTTGAGGAAAAGTGTAGAAGGAATGCTTGACCCACAGCAGAGTGTCTCAGTTCCTTTGGTTGACATCATCATTAGGGGACCATAAGACCCAACTTGCCTAAGACAATCCCAGCATGTAATCGTTAAGCTCCCCCTTTTGTTCTGAGTGTCCAATTGAATAATAAACTATTTGGCATCCTAATTATAGTGCCTCAGCAACCTGAGTGTATAGGAAATACAACCAAATTTAGTATCACATAGGAAGCCTCAGCTTCCTATGAATCATTTATTCATCTCACCACAGTCTTCTCTGCTACTTGTGCTCATATTATTTCTCATTCTTCTCCTTAATCAGCTTCAAACAAATTCATTCTCAGCCTTAACCCTCACTTCAATGGGTCTCATTTGAGAACTCCAAAAGCTCTCATTTGAGAACTCCAAAATGTTCTCACTTCCATGCTTGAAGTTTTGTATTTTATTTCCACTGCCCATATATTCTTCTTCCCAGTCCTGTTGCAATGCTGGCTGATGGATGAGCCAACATCATCCCCAAATCCATCTGCAGGTGCCCCTCCTCCTCATTCCCTCTCCAGCTAGAACTTTCTCTATTCTTGTAGATACTTGTCCAATAAAAGCAGATATTTTATGTATGCTTCCAGTAGTTTTGTAAATAAACATTCTGCCTCTCTAAATGAAGTACAAAGTTCTTAAAAGTAGACACCCCATTTTCTAACTATTTTGTACTGTCTGAAGCCATTGACTGTACTATCATGGTAGCTTCTATAAAGGCTGATCAAATGACCTACAATGGTAAATGCAAAAATAGAGAAACACACCTTCATAACAGACAATATTTAAGGATTACAGGTAATATCTGTGAGACAGATGACCTCCACACTTTCACCTAAGTCATTTTAGTGCCAAAGAGCCTATACCTACAACCCTTATGTAAATGAAAAATGCAGTCAACATTGAGTTGAACACAGGCTGACATCATACAAAGTGGTCTCTGAAATTATTTTTCCCTTCATATGATTACATGGACTGAATCCTCATAATGTCATTAATCTAGATTGACCACCTCTAGCAGAACTGAATTTTCCATACTAATTATTACTGCTTTTCTGTTATGGAAAAAGGAATTTTTTCCTTCATAAAAGCTTCATTTTCCCTCTCATTCATCTGTTTTTCTCTTTTCTTTTTTCCTTCTGCTACTGTAGGTTGAGGGTCTTCACACTGAGTTATGTGTCCCTAGCCTTTCAGACTTTTTAAAATGATTTTACATTGAGACAGGGTCTTACTAAGTTGTTAATTTACACAGCTGAGTTCTAATTTGCAATCCTCCTGCCTCAGTGCCCCAGAGCGCTGGGACTGCAGGTGTGAACCAACAAGCCCAGTGCATGTGTGCCTTATTAAAAGCCTTTGAATTCTCTATGAGGTGTTTACTTTTGGAGTTGGGACCATACTTCATTATTTATGGCAGATTCCAATGTAAATTCTAAGAGAATACTCCTAGAAGGTATTGAACATCAAATTCTTTTTCTGTCAAAAGATAAATAGAAGATTCCAAACTATCTAAGAGGGACAGACAGTTCTTGGTATTTGCTACTGCTTCTCAAGACTAAATAAAAATGTACAGCAAAATGCTTTTATATGGCCCTTTTAACTAACATTCCTGTTCTCCTGTTATGTGTCCTATTTACTTTTTAGCATAAAATATGTAATGTGCAAGCCTTACCTCAAACAGCCATCCCAATTTTACTAGTGTATTTTTCTACATATATTCCACAAATGCATTGAATTACAGCCACTTTTTTTTTTATCAACCCCTTGTTGATACACATCTTTGTTTGCTATATGTTTTTTAAATACTCACTGGATAAAGCTTGAAATATTTTACATTGTGCAACGATGCCCTGAACCATTTTTAGGGCTCCTAGATTAGTATAATTAATTGCGGTGTGATATCAAACAATTATATATCCAAGTGACCTTTCCACATTCAGAACACCCAGTACTCTTCTAAAAAGGGAATAGTTAGGATTCTACGTGCATATATTTCCTGTGTTGTTCAATTCGCATGTTAAAGATGGCCAATAATCCTCAATAAAAACTACTATAGGATTATGAAAAGGTCAAGATTGCATGAGGCTTTTGGAAACTCCTTAAAATCTCCATTTATGTTAACATAAATATTTACAAAGGCCAAAGCTACTCTGACACTTTAAAGTAAGTTTTTATTTTGGACAATCAGGCAAAATTTTGTGCCACTGTGCTAGAAGCCTAACGACTGCTGTGAAATAATGATGGCACGTCATTCAAAAGGTAAGTGCGCATGAAAAATGCAGGGTTTAATTTTGCTTAAATGCAAATAAAACCGTTTTTGAGAGAAAAGTTTCTGGGTCCAGGGTGGCTTGCTTGAAAAATTCTCCTGCTGCCCATCATCTTGAAAAAATCACTTTATTCCTCTTTCTTTACCCAAGGGGACTGAACCTAAGGCAAAGATCTTTCCACAGTGATTCAGGAGGGTTGGGAAAGCAGAACTTGCTAGGCAAAAGAATAGGAAACATTCTGCCAGCAATGGAACACCTCTTTGGCTACCACGTCACCTAAAACTTGACTAAATCCAACAATCAGCCAAACTTGGCAAACCAGTCTTTTAATTCATAGTATCCTGTACTAAATAGTTGCAGTTTTCAAAGGCAGGTGCTAAGTACAGGCAGAAACACATACAGTACCTTCTGTTGCCTCTTAAAATTCATTATGCTAAACTCACCAAATATGTCAGAAGTTGTTAAATTTTTTATTCCTCGTGTTTTTTAGTCTTCACTGATCAATTTTGCTATCCACTCTCCTACCAAGTATGACTGGTATTACACCGTTCTTTCAAATAAAGGAATTCTTTTCCCCTCTTTATTTTTCAGAAGGCAGAACTTCTTTCATTGCAAAGAAACAAACAGTGATATTTTAATGCTGTTTTGACATAAGCATTTTCTTTCTTACATAAGCAAGTAATACTTTTGTATACTTACCAGACCACTAAAGAAGCTAAATGGCAAGAATGAATATTTCAGAAAACATGTTGAAATTTTTTAATGAGATGGGATTGGTTTTAACAAATGCAAAGGAAGGAAAAGATGGAGTCCTTACTTTTGTAATTCAAGTTTTCTATTTTGTATCACTATATGCTGCATTTTCTGATTGAAATTGCCGTCCTATCTAACAATACAGTACTTGTGGTTTTCTGTAGTTGCTTTTTACATTTGAAATCAAACTTTCATACAGCGTGTGCTTGTTTATACCCTTTCTGTTAGGAGTTTGATTAAAATACCCTGACCATTAATTCCTTTTTATGTGTTTAAAGTATGTGACATTATCTCAAAAGCTATCTATGGACAAATTCCATGAAGCTTGAAGACTTGTGATTTATACACATGAAAGCAAACATAGATTTCCGTCCAAGCAATGAATTAGTGAATAAGAAATGGTTCAGTGGCCTCTGATTCCTGACCCTTTTTCTTTCCATGGCCTTTTTTTTCCCATTCTTAACCATTCATTAAGTAACTGTGTATTCTTGTAAAACATAAAATCAATTTACATGCAATCAGGTATGGACACAAGAAATGCTTGTGCTCTCGATTTCAGGACTCACAGATATCTTAACAGTCACAAGACTGTAGCTCACTTACTTTGTTAATAGTGTGGCTTTGCTATAAAATGTGTTGCTGTTTGTTTTGGTACTTCAAGATTTTAAATGTTGCAGCAAATGAAAGACAGAAAACACATTTGAAAGGCTGGTGTCAAAAACCATCAGCTGTACTTAGGAAAGTTCTTGTGCAGCTTCTGAAATGTAGCTTATTGCTGTAAATATGTATGATTTATGTTAGCTTGTTTAGTTCAAGAACACAAATAAAATTTTTTATTAAAGATGTCTACATATAAAAAGCTTACTTTGTACTGCATTTTAAAACATGCAATATTTCAGGCGTATCTTTTTATAATCCTTTAAAATATTTAGAATTCTGAATCTATCATTTGAGAGCTTTTATTATAAAATTTACTACCAAGCTAAATCCCTTTATTTTGGAAGAAATTCTTTGTAGGATTATCCAACAATTGGGGAAAAAAAGATACCAGCACTTTTCCAGGAGTTTGTTTCTGTATCACTTTGATTTTATTTTTTTTCATATTCTTTACTACACATTACAAACCTTTGAACAAACGGAGTGTTTATATATTAGAGAAAAAATGAAGAAATGAAGTCTTGTATTAAAAAATTATGCCTAAAACTGACTTAATAGTGTCCATTTGTGAGGTGCATTATGTCAAATTTCTTTTAAACTTTCCACTGTAAATACGAATATCAGAGTTGGCCTACTTGTCAGTCTCATTTGAAGACCTCCAACTTCCAAACTCATTCCTCCCTTCAGAAAAAATGTGTTAACAATAAAATAATAAACGGACTAAAGGTGTGAAGTTCATTTATCCATTAATTGGTGGTTAAAAGAATAGCTTTCTAATAAAAGTCTAAATTTTAGCCGAGGGACAGTAACATCCATCTAACAAAAGAACTAGGAAGCCCCATTTTACCAGCTCTCCCAAGCCTGCCAAGCTCCTGTTTGAGTTACTCAAAAGATGCGACTCTTCCCAGAACTGTTACACAATGGGAAAGCAAAGTGACTATTCCAATTCTATTCAAATTGGAAAAGAAACAACTATATTTGTAATATGTGTAGGATCTTTTATATAAGAAGCTTAAATAAGATAGGTGTTTAGCATCTAACATATTGCTAAACAAAGGAAAACAAAGTATTAATTTAGCAAGCAGTTAACAGTAATCAGGCAAGGTCAATGGGGTAGATATCAATCTGTACAACCTCAGAAAATTGCAATTCAGATGGTGAGACACCCAGTGATGATTAAAAAATGAGCACAAAAATGCCCAGAGAGAACTGGATAAAAGATATGATCTTCTGCTGGTATGCACAAAGGCACCTTTGGACATCTAGGAACATGTGTGTTTGTGCGGTCTGTGCTATCACTAGTATCCAGGTAATTTCACCTGCAAGTCCCTTACATCATTTCTTTTAACTTGTTTTCTACTCTGAAAAAATTTGAGCATATGAACCACCCATATTCTACAACTAAGTCAGCTGTATTTTTCCAAAGTATTTTAAAATAAACACTGTATCTTATGTCATTTCTATAGATAATGGGCATTAAGAAATTTAACCATTACACCATTATCACAGGTAACAAAAATAGTAATTTCTAGACATCATTAATGTTCAGCCTCCAAAATGCCTTTGACAGCTGTTTTCTTTTTAAAATGAGGATCCAAGTGCAGTCTACTTGTTACATGAGGTATGTCTCCGAAGTCTGAATCTAGAGCATCTCCCCTTCCTTGTCTTTCACAGCAGTGACTTGAAGGAGCTAGAAGTGTCTATTCTGCCAGAATGCCTATAAGCTCCCATGTAGGGACATCAGCTAGGCCAGTTTTCTCAATGTAGATAACATTAAAGTTTGCCTCATACATATTTTGTGAGAATTAAGTTTATCCATGAGTTCTGAGATTTTTCTTTTTCCCATTTTGTGCTTCACCATACTGAAACTCAGCAAAATAAAAATGATTTTCCAAGTAAACAGTGGAGTCAGATGCCCACCTTTGAAGCTGGCATTTAGCCTTACTCTTAAACATCATCACCTTTTATAACACTGTATAATTAAAATACATATCTAAACCCGAAGTTTTTGCTCAATTTCAGCATATTCACTTTCACTATACAATATCCATGAAAAATTAAGTGTACTGAAAGAAAAAAGCTAAGTTTATCAGGGAAACAAATATAATTATCACTAAAAAGAATGAAATCCAAAGACAGTGTTGAAAATATACTGAGAAATTTTTCTAATATAGAAATATTTGATCTTGGATATGAAATATCCTGAAAGACTTAAATGATAAACTGTTCAAAGGACAAATTCCTTTGTATTAAAGTGTACCAACATACACTTTTTTAGCTGTAGGAGTCTCAAATGATTCCAGAATTTTCCCACCTTTTTTAATTATCTCTACTGCTAATAAATAAATAATAAAACATAACAAACTTCCGAGTATGACAAGCTCTTATTTGGGCTTACCGGTACCATGTAAACAAAAGGCAACTGGATTTTTGATTTCGGTTTTGTTTTGTTTTAACAGAAGTTCAGAATTTTGTGAAAAGAAACTTCAGACAATTATCACATATCCTAAAAAGAAAATATCAGGAGCAGGAAATGCTAATTTCAGCAAAACATTAAACCTATTAGTATGTTTGTCATTGGCCCATGTTCTCAACCTCAGTATTAGCAGAAAAGTTAACCTATTTTCAAAGACACAGCATTCTTAACAGAAACTTTAGCCTTAATAGAAGATAAATACATTTTAATGGTAAACAAATACAACCTCTCCTATTCTCTTTATTGTAGGAAAGTGCGACACTGTTGCTAATGTATTGTGCTTGAGTTTGCAAAGCAGGGACATTGCAAGGGCTGCTGGCTTTCGCCGGGCCTGTGGGGTTCAGCCTTGAGGTAATGCCCTCTATGTCTACACAGAGGAGATTATTCTCTCATAGCACTTTATACTGGGCCTGTTCTCTTTAGAAGACTTTTTAGGATGCTTTTCCTTAAATACCTCTAGGCAGAAAATAAAATACTACATAATCATACTTCTACTTTTGACCACTGTTCTAAGATTTAATCTCATCAGGATACAGTTACAGGGAAAAAATAAACATTTTTTTTATCTTCCCATCTTCTCTAATGACCTCAGAATTAACATATTTATATAACTTTGTAATTTTACTGACTATATTTTACTGTTCACACTAGAGTAAGAATCCCCGCAAAAAAAGGTTTTTGTTTTTGGGGTTTTTTTTTTTTTTTTTTTTTTTTTTTTTTTTTTTTTTTTTTTTTTTTTTTGCTAAGCCTAAATTCTTATGGCATAGACATATTTTTCCAGTCACTTACAGTGTGAACTGAAACAACCAAAGAATGCTGGGGAGCAGATAACCTGCTCTACACACACACACACACACACACACACACACACACATGCACAAACCCACTGATAGTGAAGGATTGTCCTTTCAAGTGACAGGAGACAAATGTAGTAAGGACTAAAACCAATTCCAGACCATTTTTCAGGGACAGGAATCTATGGGGGCATGGAGGACTCACTGAGTTGAGCTGAGGAGATAAAAAGAGTTTGGAGTCCAGGAAGACCAAAGCATCCAGATTTCACAGACAGGTTACTAAGAAGAGAGACTTGGCAGAGGAAAAACAACCTTAGAAAACTACTGAAGATTTCTCTTGAGTATTTGGCTAGGGAAAGAACCACTTTAAAAATTAAAGGAAACAGGACCTTCTGTTCATATGCTGCCACAAATAGGACCTGCTTCCATCCAACAAATTGGAAAAACTCTTAATTCACAAGTTGCTAGGTACAGCAGTCAGGAGGGTCTTGCCTTGATGAGAAATAATTAGCCCATTATTTAGCACTGCTTGGACCTGCCTAGCAAATCAGAAAAGCAAGCCTGAAGCCTCAAGGTATCACCACTTCCAAGTAACTTAATTGTATTTCACACACATACACACACACACATGCATCATTACCAGGCATGCAAAGAGAAAGGAAAACAGGAACTATAGTGAATATAAACAAATCAAAGTTAATGATGAATTGAGATACTGAAAATTATTATAATTATATGCCACATATTTAAAAATTAAGTACAGACTTGGAAGATATTTTTAAGACAACAGTAACAGGAAAAACTAATATGAACTTCTGGGGCAGATTTCAGCATTTAAGATAATCATGTATTAGGTAATGCAGGAGGAATGATAACTGTTCTTAAAGATACAAGAATAAACACTATCCAAAATGAAACAGAGGAAAATATTTCAAAAGACAGTGTATCAGTGAGCTACTGGAGTACTTCAAGCAGGCTAACATTGGAGTTAGAGACCCTAAAGTAGGAAAGGGTGGAAGAAACAGGGATAAAAGGCAAGAAATAGTGACTGAAATTTTTCTAAATTGATAAACAATTTGATCTATATATCTAAGAGACAAAACAAGCTGCAAGCAAAGAAACTTAAACTATACCAAAACACAGCATACTAAAATTGCACATAACAAGTAAAAAATTTTAAAGCGACAAGAACATGTGTAAAAAGAATTTAAAAATGATTGTCCAACGTACATTATAAAGCCCATTTCATATGGAAATGTAAGACTTAAAACAGCCAAAATAACTCTGAGTTGACTAAAGTTGAAAGGCTAACACTGACAGATTACATGACTTATTATAAAGATACACTATAATAATAGATAGCAGGAACCAAATAGTTTAGATTGATCCACATAAACACAGAAAGTGATTTTTGACAATGGCATATACAATATAAGGGAGATAAGTGTCTTTTCAGCAAATGATACTGAAATAATTAAATTCTCACATCCCAAAAGTGAACTTTGATCTATATTTTATTCCATATTCAAGTATTAACACAAAAGGGAAAAAAGACATAAATGTAAAGATTCAAATGTAACATTTCTAGAAGAAATTATAGGAAATAATCTTTAAGTTAGACAATTTCTTAGATACAATACCAGACCTATGATTCACAAAAGAATTAAGTATAGAACGTCAACAAAATTTGAAACTTCAGTTGGTAGCTGCACATGCAACTCAGTGCAAAGCGTGTGCTTATTAGCATGCTCAAGGCCCAGGGTTCAATCCCTAGCAGCACAAAATAATAAATAACTAACTAACGACAACAAACTACCACTTCAGCTCTTCAAAACATACAGTTGGGAGAAATAAGAGACAAACCACAGACCGAGAGAAGATAGTTGCAAAACACATATCTGATAAAGGACCTATGTCCAAAGCATACCAAAAGTTCTTAAGATTCAATTAGATATAGTAGATGTACTACTCTGCCATAAACAAAGATAAATTTGAGGCATTTCTAGGTAAATGGATGCAACTTGAGACCATACTCTTAAGTGAAATAAATCAGACTCACACATGTAAACACTGCATTGTCTCCATGGTGTGAGAAATTGAAAGAGAATATAAGGACCAAAATGTACAACAGATATTGTGAAATGGAAAAAAAATTGTTCAAAAGCAAAGAATGAGGGTGGGAGAAAGGAAAAAAGAAGGGAAAAGGAACAAAAATGATTTAAAAAGATACAATGGAAACAAATCTTTGCAAATAGGGAGGGTAAGAGGGGTTGAAGGGAGGAGAGGGGATTGGGAAAAAAAGGAGGAATCAAAATGCATCATGCATGGGTACAAATTCCCTGTGATGACTATGATCATTACGAATATCTAAAATGTACCAATAAACTTAATTTTAAAAAAGATTCAACAATAAGAAAATCATATTAAAAATAAGCAAAACGTATGAAAACTGCTGCAATCCAAATGCTGCTGAGAATGTAGAGAGACAGCAACTTTCAGTAACTGCTGCTAGAACTGCAAAATAGTGATAGCAAGATGGCAGAATAGAAAGCCCCACACGCTCCTTCTTTCCCATCACTTTACATCACTTCAAAACATCAAGATGAGAGCAATACACAGACCAATTTCCTTTGTGACTAACCTAGAAACCAGTTAAGACCTATCTGGCCCACAGGTGAATACAAGCCCAGCATTAGCTCCTGTAGAAAAATTTACTGTCCTCATTTGTCATAGTCCAATCCCTCAGCTCAGCATGGGACCAAGAGGACACTCCTGACTCTTGGTTTCTCCAAAAGGGAAAGGGATGAAACATAAGCCCAGTGTTCTTTCTGCAGGACTGCATACCAGATAGATTTCTGTCTCAGTGGGGTAAAGGGGCTTGGTGTAGTCTACATGCCTGAGCTGCTGTGAAGACAGGACAAGGGGCTGTTTGCTGCTACTCCCAAGTCTGCAGTACAGAAGAGCTCAACACAGTTCAGTGGTCTCTCTCTCTAGGGGAAAGACAAGAATATGTACAACACTTTGACTTTCGAGAGCTACCCAAGAGTTACATCTCTCTTGTGTGAGGACTAAAGGTCCCAGGAGCCTGAGGGTTGCTGACAACGAGAGTGAATGAGTAGGTTACAGCAGCTCCACAGAACCTGCTGTAATCAGATACCAGAGGGACAAGAGATTATGTCATCCTGATACAAGAAACTCACAAACCCTCTAACTGTGACTTTACCTGAGACAAACACACAGAAAGAGAAGGATATTATGAAGTGAAAGGTTCAACTCTCCAGGAAGATATGACCAACATAAATACCTGTGTTCCTAACATCAGAGCATTAAAATACATAAATTAAACACTGATAGAACTGAAAGGAGAAAGAGTAGCACGATAATAACAATAGGATATTTCAAAAAACAAATGATTTTCAGTATCTAATAATGGAGAGAACATACACAGAGATCAACAGTGAAACAGAAGACCTGAAGAATACTACAGCTGTATACATCTATACTTCTACACATACGTAGAACACTATATATACAGAACATTCCACCCAACAGGAATGAATACACATGCTCAAAAGTATATGAAATATTTTTCAGGATAGGTCACAAAATGAGCCTTCAGAAATTGAAGGCTGAAATCACACCAAGTATTTCTGCAGATCACAAATACAATGAGGCCAGAAATTAATGGTGCAGAAGACGAGATCTCTGACAAGAATGTGAGTATTAAAGAAGACACTCTTTAACAAACAATCCACAAAAGAGATCAAAAGGGAAATTAGAAAATTATCTTGAGACAGATGAACACACAAGACACCAAAACTTACACAATATAGCAAAAGCAGTGCTTGAATAAATTTTCCAGCAGTAAACACATAATAATTATAGAAAAGATCTCAAGTAAACAACCTGTTACAGCATTAACCTTAAATATTTCTCAGAAGCTCAAGTATTGAAAGACTTGGTCCCAGTGTTACCAACAGTGTTCGGATGTAGGGCTTCTGGAAAATGATCCAAAGAACTCTGACTCCATCAATTTACTAATATATTGATGGATTTATAATCTCTTGATCTCTTAGGAGGCAATGATAATTAAGAGGAGGGACCTAACTGAAGAAAGGATGTTATGGTTAGATCTAGAATGTTCTCCCAAAACTTTCATGTACTCAGAAGCAGGGCTTTTGGAAGATGACTGGATCATGGGAGCACCACATCCATCAGTGGATTCATCCACTGCTGACTTCAACAGCTGAGGGTGATGTTAGGTAGAGAGGCCTGGTTAGAGATGGGTCACTAGAGGAATGACCTGGAAGGGTGTATCACCCTCTCTGGTTCCTCTTTTCTCTCTCTGCTTCCTGGCCACTATGATGTGAGCAGCTTTCCCTTTCCAGATCTTTCCACCATGCTGTTTCTGCATTGGAGCTTATTGAGCATAGACTGAAACCATGCATTAAAATAAACCTCTCCTTATTTAAGCTGTGCATGTCAATGTGAGTATTACTGAAGTCAAAGTGACCAAGACAAAGTAAAACTAAGAAAAAACAAAATCAGATAAATCCCAGTAACTGTCTTACAAAATACCTTGCCCATATCCCTCAAAACTGTCAAAGTCATCAAAAACAAAGTCTTAGAAACTGGGGCAAGAGAGGAACCTAAGGAGATGTGATTACTAAATGTAATACGGTATCTAGGATGCGATCTGTGACTAGAAAAAAGAAATTAGGTAAAAATTCAGGAATTTTAAATAAACTGTGGGATTCAGTTAACAATATTAGTATTAGCTCATTAATTATACCAAAACTATACCAAAGTAAGGCATTTACAATAGGAAAAACTCAGCATGAGGAATATAGGAAATCTCTTTACCAGGCGTCCCCAATGTTTTTGGCATCAAGGACCTGTTTATCATGAACAATGTTCCCTCAGATGATGGCGGGGTAGGGGTGGCTTCCAGATGATTAAAAGGAGCAGCACACAATCTAGATCTCTCTCATTGTATGCACAATGTAGAGTAGATTTTATGCTATGAGAATGCAATGCTGCTGCTGAACTAACGGGTGGAGCTCAGATGGTAAAGCGAGCGATGGAAGCAGCTAGAAATACATATCAAGCTTTGCTCACTCATCTGCTGCTCATGTCCCGTGTGTGGCCCAGTTCCTAACAGGCCTTGTATTTGGTGCTGGGCTTGGGGAACCGTATGCTGTACCATCTTCTCTTTCTGTAAATCTAAAGCTGTTCTAAAAAGAATAAGGTCCACTTACAGATGAAAGAAGAAAAAAAACAGAATTGAAGAAAATATCTGCAACTCAAGTATGTGATTATGGTCTTGCAATCAGAAAAAAGTAGTCTCAAAACTCAAGCAACAAAGAATCCAATTTATAAATGGGCAATAGATCTCAACAGACGTTTCACTGAAATGTACAGATGGCAAATAAGCACATTAAAAGATACTCAAAACATCATTAGTAACTACAGAAATGATCACTACAGCTATGGGGACACACTACTGCACACAGATTAGAATACTGAAATCATAAAGACTGACCATACCAGATCATAGTGAGCTGGAGAACTCTCATCATCACTGTAGTGGGAATGAAATGGTAAAATCACTCTGGAAAACAAACACACTTACCTATTATGATGCGACCACTTCACGCTATTCAAAGGAAAGCCTATATCCTTACAAAGATGTATACAACAATGTTTGTAGCATTCTCTGTGTTGTAAAAGCCCAAAATATGAAACAACCACAATATTTACAGCAGATTAACTCACAAATTGTGGATGAATGCCACAATGGACTAATTCTTAGAATACAAGTTAAAAGGAATGAACTACCGATACATGCAACGTGGACAAAAACCTCAAAATGATGCTGAAATAAGACTTTTTTCAAAAAGAATACAACTATATTCAGTGGTAGACCATGTGTCTCTACAGGCCCTGGGTTTAACCCTCAGCACCCAAGAAAGGAAAAAGAAATGCATACTGTATGATCCCATTTACACTAAACTCTTGAAAATGCAAGCAGTCAGTAGTGCCAGGAAGCAGATCAATGGCTACCTAGGGGAAGGATGCAAAGGAGCTACAAAAAGTTCTCAGGAGCTACCAGAGTCCACTCTCTCAGTTGCATGGGTATCTGTAAGTCAAAACGTATCAAATGCAGTACATGGTTTGCTGATTACATTTCAATCAAGTTACTGAACATGCTAATGGAGTACCATGTGAGAAAGGGATGATCAGGAGCAAGATTTTTTTCTTATAAAAGAAATCCTGCCTGGAAGACTGCAATCCAGAAGAAATTCTCAAAATCAGTGCTACTCAAAAGTACTGATCTGCAAACTGGTTTTGGTCCATAACGACACAAGGAATTTGCAAAGAGGAAAAATCAACAACCACACTTAGCACACTGCTTATTTCAGCTAACAGTTTTCATAAACAAATTTTCTCAATGAAGAAAGTGAAGAACATTCTGACCAAAGCTTTTCTAATCATTGAGTTACAACAAACATTTCATAGATTTTGTTTGTTGTTTGTTTTGTTTTGTTTTGTTTTTGGTCTTTTTGAGACAGGGTTTCACTATGCAGTTCAGGCTGGCCTTTATCTCACTTTGCAGCCCAGGCTGGTCTAGAAACTCTCAACGATCCTCCTGCCTCACCCTCCCGAGTGATGGGATTACAGGTGTGCATCACCACGCCCAGCTGTAAAGACTCATTTTCAATAGCACTACTCAGATCACACTCAAGCATTTATGAAAACTCTCTAAGTCTATCCTCACCTGTATGGAAAGAATAGTAATAACTGTTCTGGACATCTCTAGGAATCCTATGATGTTGAAGAAGACACAAAGCTTGCAAATAGCAAGCACCAGTTAATTATGTATTACTGATTAATTATAATTAATTAACTATTGAGTTTATGCAGAAAGTCATTTTAAAAAAAGGGATACATAAAAAATAAAACATAACACTTTTATTTGTTCAGAATGCTTATTTCGAAAATTAGCTGAGGTTAAAAATCGTTTATCTTCCAATGAACTTAACATCCAAAAGTGTTAAATTCGGTATTAAAAATTTATAACCAAAATGGACCTCAAGTATTACCTGACATCTGTAACAATGTACATACTATAAAATGACAGCTATTCCTTTTATCAGAGCATAGTCTCCCAATTAGACATGGAAACACAGAAGTAATGATGTTACTTTAACCTTTTCTGTGTTCTGGATTTTAGTTTCTACAATTAAAAAACTCAGAATTATTCAGATATTTAAGTTTTTTCTTGTTTATGTCTGGTAAAGATCTTTTCTCTAAGAAATTGTACATATTTTCTTTGAAATGAAAAAGATATGGAATATCCTGAGTTATATATGTAGCTTTTATATATTTTTACAAACTTATTTAAATATCACAAATTTATTATACCTGTCCTTGCTATTAACGTATTTCTTTAAGCAACAGTCAAATGTGCTTTGTATGTTTACATTACCTTAGAAACTATTTTTAGCTTTCAATAAAACTATTTACAAAGCTTTCTCAAATATTAGTAAAGGAGACAAAACAATCATTATGAAAATATAAACTGCTACCATAGCTATTTTACTTTCATTTTATGCATTTCCTTTCAACCATGTAATTTCCTGTTCTTTAGAGACACTAGTAGATTTTTATCTTTTCAATCTCAACACTGCTTCTTTCTCAGCCTGGCATAGCCATCAATATGCTGCAGGGTTTCTGAACACAGTGTTCACTCTGCCGTATCAATTGTAGCAGTGAAATCTGATAATGTTGGTATTCATCACTTCCAGTTATTTCAACTGTAGGACCACCTTAAAACAAAAATGACAGAGAAGGGTTATCAGGTCATACCAAAAAGATACCAATGCACACTAAATGAAATGCTTTGATATCTCTAAGAAGGGACATGAAGAACTAATAACAAGCAAGTACAATGCACAGTAACTGATGGCACTTGTCTGTCAGGCTCTGTGGCTCACATCACTCAATATTTACCTACCTTACAACTGACCCACAGTTTCAGCCAAATCCAAAGTCAAGGCAGGCTTGAGCTATTGGTCTGGCTGCTGGGCATGCAGACTAATTGTCTTAATTACTTTTCTCATTGTAGAGACAAAATACTCAATACCCAAAGTTAAGGAAGGAAAAGGTTTATTTTGGTTTAGCATTTTGTAGAGGTTTCAGTTCATAGTTGTCTGGCTCCAAGACAGAGTAGTATGGCAGCAAACAAGCAAAGAGAAAACAGGGACTCTTTTTCTGTCCCTTATATCTTATCCAGGCTATCTGCCCTTAGAGTGGGTAGCACTCACATCCTTAATCCTACTATCTCACCATGAGTCAATCCCAGCATCTCACTCTTGATCCCAGCAGAACTATGCCAAACCAATCAATGGACTATCTTAGTGGTTACACACTCTAGATCCAGCCATCTCTGAAAAAGTCTCACCCATGAGTGCACAAGGCTTTGGGTAGACATCTAGACACAAACCAGAACACCAATTAACAAGAAATTAAAATGTTTGAGCAATTGCAGGATATAAGAAGCTAGTATTGTCAGGGTATTGAAAAGACAGGACCAAAAGGACTGATAGTGGCAACGGAGGTGGATAAGAGTAACTGAGACCTAGTCACCAAGACTAGATAACTTGAGAAAATGCTAAGCAATAATGAGGGAATATTCATATACATACTTCTTCCTCACAACGGTTTCTACTATTTTAACATTATTTCTTTCACTTACTAAACACAAGGAGTCATTAGTATTATTTAGCCATTGCTTTGTAAACCAAAGATTTTAGATAGTCATTGCTTCTATCTTGTCTAAACCTGATTTTATCATTAGTATTTTACCTCTTAAACTTAGGGGATTACAAAAGCAATTTTGTGTCATTTACCTAGCTAATTAAGATACTTTTTTTTTAAGATCAGTAACTACTTTTTTAATCATGAAACCTCTTCACCATCTACTAATATAATGGTAGTGCCAAAGTAAGATTTTATTTTTATTAGTACTGAAGCAAAACAAATCCAGCATTTAGAATAGCACTATTATTCTTTTAAAAATAACTATCTGATAACTTATTTCCAACAGTAATTGAACAAGTTGTGATTCATTTAGTATCTTACTCTAAAAATCAGAACATCTCAATGAAGTATTTTCTGTGCTAATAAAATATTAGGGAAAAAAGAGACATTAAAAGTTGACTATAAGTTTTTCTTTTATTGCTCTAAGAGTAGCAATAAAAAGAAACATTTAAACAATATGATCAAATTAAAAGCAATACCTTATTAGCTGCTTCCAAAGAATTTATGAGATTCTGCAGTTCTTCTTTATTCATTTCAACAGAATATGGTTTTACTTCACCATTTTCTTTTATATCTAGATGAAGGCTTAAAAGTGGCATTTGTAAAGTAGCAATCTTGTCACTAGAAAGTGCAAGCTGTTTAAAAATAGGAAAAGAGTAATTAATAAATAGAGGTACTATATTAAAAATGTATCAAAGTTCAGTAACTATGTTGAAGTGGAAATAAAGTACTCCTGTTTGATATCAAATACTAATAAAGGTAAAAGAAATAAATTCATGTCAAAACAACATATATCTGAAGTACAGAACACAAGAGAAATTAATTTACAAAAAGAAGTAAATAGGAAAAAGGGCCAACCAACCAGCAATTCTGTCAGAAAGAAATATCTAGATCTGTATTTGTCTAGTAAACAAGATATTCTTTTACTCAGAATTGTAACTATTTTTAGTTATAAAAACTCTGGGAAGTACAGATTGGGTCTAATACAACAAGAAACACAGAATTCTCAAAGAAAGTTAAAGATAAAACATGACAGTTTATGTATCAAGATGAACACAAAAATAATAAACTGTCAGAAATGAAGATGTTTAATTCATCAATGATTAAATTATTAGTAAATAAGTTATCAAAAACTCACTTTCAATTAGAACCTCAAAACAAAAACCCTCAACACAACTATTTAATTTCCTAAGTTTCTGTCTCCACAGTATGTGTACATTGGGGAAACTGGAAGAATCAAATACAGCATTTATGGTACTAATACTTTTTGAAATAAGCACTGCACCATCAATGGAGGTGGTAAAGAAAACTCAATTTTCCTTCAATTTTCCTGCAATATGAGCCAGAAAACTCTACAATCTTTGTTCAGAGTACAACACTCTGTAAAAATCTTGTGCAACGGTAAAGGACACCTTTCCTAACAAAATCCTCAAAGGGTATCCTCTCTAGTACTGGAGAATCAAATTCTCACTTATCTCCATTCTCTCATCCAAAAGTGGCATTCATAGTGACTGAGATTTTAAAGTATCACCTTCTAGTTGTCTGTTTTATTGGTAATTCTCAATATCTATAATAAGTAGTTTCTCCGCCTGCGTGTGAATAGCACCAATGAAGAAGGATGCGCCACCCCAAGGGGCTAAAATCATGCTAGACAATCAAGAGTTTCTAAATCTTCCCTAGGTTGAATTCAAACCAAGGGAAGGCACATGGCACTTGATACACTTAGTCTCTGTCCTAGTCTCTGGAGTTCCTGAGCACACATCCACTCCCACATCCATGCATGACTTTTAGTCACCTTTTGAGAATAACTGTCTTATTTTATGAGGTTTCATTTTTTCCACAAAATGGTCTCACATGTTTCAAAGCAATTTCATTTAATGTGATTTTAAATTCCTTACCACTCTTTTCTGATTGAGTTACAAAAATTTCTTTAAATATCTCCTTAAGTTTGGCAGTTAGAACTAAAAAGGTTGTTTAACTAAGAAGACCAAATAGTTGAAGACAAAATTTTTAGAACCAGAATCAACATCAATTAAGCTTTACTTTAGCAAATCAAAACAACTAAGTATTTTTCATACACACTATATCAGCATCTCTACCCTAGCTTTATATTTATGAAAATAGAAAATGCTTACCTAAATGAAAATTCTCTACTAAGGCTATCACTTGATTATTTATCTTCATTTAGCCAATCTGTGTAATAAGTTACAAAATAATTTTAAGCTTTGATTAATCCTGTATTTGATCATTTACATCTTTGGTGTTGCAGTCTCTCACACCTGACCATTATAGTCATAAAAATGTTAAAGAACATTGGGCCAAGACCAGAACTACACAAACATTCTTAGCTAACACAAATTCATTTATCTGTAACTAGATGGTAACTCATCCAGTTATCAATTTATCCAACCGTGTTATTTTTCCAACCATTTTTCCATTTAATCCACAAAGACAACAGGAGGCACTTTAGCCAGGTCATGTCAAAATTTAAAAAAAATTTTAAAAACCCATCATATTAGATTCTTCTCATTTACTGGTCTAAGTACCTTTTAAGGAATGGAAAGTTGGTCTGAAATTTCTTA
This sequence comes from Dasyprocta punctata, assembly GCA_004363535.1. Lineage (NCBI taxonomy): Eukaryota > Metazoa > Chordata > Mammalia > Rodentia > Dasyproctidae > Dasyprocta > Dasyprocta punctata. The sequence continues at coordinate 186,029 of RJWM01000683.1, forward strand.
ATCAACCCTACTGATCATGACTCTTTTCAAAATGTTTTTAAAACTGCTACTTTAATATTATATAATAGAATCTCCTCCCAGAGATAGAATCATATTTATCAGTCTTGAAAAAGCAATAATCTAAAAAGCTCTACCAAAAATGTAAATTGAATATATAGTGCCCCACCATTTATGATTTATAAGCTATAATGATTTATACAACTAAAATTTATCAATGTAATATTATTATACATGGTTTGGGCACATAAAGTGTTCTTTAAACCCAAGTTAATGCAAAACATGTAATTAAAGCAATCTTTGCTATTCCTTTGGAACAACACATTCTCGAAATAACAGAAATTTCTGATACATATTATAAAAAGTATGTCTGTCTCCAAAAGTTAAATAATAAAAAAAATGCACTCATAAACAGATTCTCACCTTTAGCTGCCAGTCAAAATCTTGTAGCTGTGCAGAAGACATATTAACTACTTCTCCTAACAGAACTTGTTTGATTTCATCTTTCCTACTTTTCAAGCATTTCATGATAGGTTCTTGATGAGATGAACTCAACTGATTCAACTGCTGAAGTGTCTAAGAAAATAAAAATGAATGATTATAAAATAAATGAAAGGGCCTTTCTGCTTGAGATGTATAGTTCCATTCTTTTCATATACATTTTTAAATGATAATAAAAAGTAATAATACTTTTGTAACTATGAAAAGAATAAAATGAGAATGCGTAACCACCAGACAGTTTTAGCAAGTTCCTGCAAAAGAGAAAGTAAAGTAAAACAACTAACTGATGAAGCAGCCTGGAAGTGAATACAACTGGACAAAACCAGCACAAAAGCTGGTACAATTCTGAAGGTTTATTAATGCATCAAACAACAGTCCTTCCTTAAGCCAAGGAGTATTACAAAAAATAGGCAAGGAGGGTGACAGGACTACTCAACAGAAAAGATAATCACAGATTTGAACTGTCTATTAGCACAGCTTCAAAACACATAAACCAGAAAAATTCGGCAGTTCTAAAGAAAACAACACATCCTCCCATAATTAGGGATGTTAACACAACTGAGTATCTGTCAGAAGAAGCCAAAACATAGTAAAAATACAGAAAAAATGGAAAACATTTTCTATTTAACCAACTTGACATAGAGAAGACTATACCCAACAACTGTACAGTACATAGGATTTCCAAATGTATATGAAAGACTCACCAAAACATACAATGAACTGAACCATGCAGCAAGCCACGAAGAACTGAAAAAATGTTATTTGTACTTCTGACTACTATGCAAGTAGATCAAAACTTATCATAAAAAAATTTCCAAATATTTGAAAATATGCAACTCAATAATAAATAAAATCAATGTCATATAAACCCTTACGAACAAAAGAAACAAAACAAGAAAACAAAAACAAAAAAAAAACTTTCCAAATTTATTCCATGAGCCCAGAATAAAGCATGGTATCTTTTTTTCTTTGGTACCATGAATCGAACTCACGACCTTGCACTTGCCAAGCAGGTGCTGTGTCAAAGTTATATCCCTGGCAAAGTATGGTATCTTCACAAGATCTTTATACGATATAAAAACTATAGGCCAGTATCATTCAAATACAGGTGCAAAAATCCTATACAAAATATCAGTGCATAAAATTAGGAGATAAGATGTCATGACCTAGTGGGATTCAGTCTGCCAACATAAGCTAGTTTAATATTCAAAAATAATAGCATTAACAAAATAAAGGAGAAAAAAATTCTCCTTTTTAAAAATCAAATTCAATATTCATTCATGATAAAAATTATCAGAAAGCTGGAAATGTAAGAAACTTCTTTAATCTGGTAACATTTATGAAATCATGCAGCTAACACACTAAACAGCGAAATAGGGAAAATTTTTTCCCTACATTCACGAGTGAGATACATGTCTACTATCACTGCTTCTTTTCCCCCAACACTACCCTAAAGGTGTCAGTCAATGGAATAAGGTAGAAAAAAGAACAAAAGGTATTAAAATGGGAAAAGACTGTATACAAATCCTTTCACTCAAACATCTACAAGTCATTAGATCCAATAAATAAAGTTGTTGAACACATGGTAAATATACAAAAATCAACTATATTTCTGTATGTTAGCAATTACATTTCTATATATTAGCAATAAACAACTGGAAACAAAATTAAAGACTATCAAAAACACTGCTTACTTAGCAATAAATCTACCCAAATACTGTAACTAAACTTTAAACTACAAAACATTAGGGAAAACAAAGTTAATATGAAAAATGAAGGACTCTATTTCCACACACTGGAAGGCCAAAAAATTTTAAGACATCAATTCTCAAGTGCAGCCTCAATATAAAAACCAATCGTTTTCATTTTGGTTTTTTGTTTGTATGTTTTGTTTTGTTTTTGAGGAGGTTAAAACTGTTAAGTCAATTCTAAAATGTGTATAAGATACAGAGCACTGAGAATAGCTAAGGCAATCTTGAACAAACATGAAGTTGAAGGTCTTTTATTACTACATAACAAACTTTAATTCAGTAAAGCATTAGCTCTACAGTAATCAAAACAGTGTAGAACTGGCAAATACGGACAGACAGACAAATGGGTTATAATAAAGAGCCAAGACAAACACCTCTGCACACAAGACCATGTGATTTAGAACAAAGGATGAACAATAACCTTGCGGGGCAAGAGTGACGATTTCAATAAATGTTGCTGAGTCAAATGGATACACATGTGGACAGATTTGAATCTGACCACTACTTCATGCAGATATTAATTCAAAATGAACCAGTAACATAAATGAAGAGCAAAAATAATCAAGTTTCTACAAGAAAATACACAAGGATATCTTCATGTCTTTGGCACAAATATTTCTTAAGTAGGACATTAAAAGTACTAACTCTCAAAGGAAAAATGGAGAAACTGGACTGGATTAAAACTTAGAACTTTTGTTCACCAATACAGCATGAAGACAGTAAAAAGGCAACCTATACAATGGAAGATATTTAAAATACATGTTTTTTAAAAGACGTATTTCTAACAAAGAATTCATATTCAGAGTATTGGAATCAACATGACAAAAATACAGAACTCCCTTGTATTTTTTAAGTCCGGAACTTACACAGATATTCCAATGATTTTTGGCAGAGACACAAAAGCATTGCAATTAAAGAGGATCTTACATCATTCTGCAGTTTCACCAAGACGTTTGTCCCTAGAAAAGTTAGCCCAGATGTAATACAAGGAGACATGCGCAAATACAGACAAGGGTATATAAGTCATTTCTAAACAAGTATACAAACCTGAAACACAAAGTAAAATGTTAACTGTGTCATCATGGTAACGGAATATAGGTATCGATTTTGAACTTTTTTCTTCTGTATGTTTTAACTGTTTCACAACTAAAACAGTAAAAGGCAAAATCCCACAAATTTCACAGATTTGCTACTTACTTACAACAACGTGGTTCCTATTATTACGTAAGATAAACAGCGCTTACTGATGACCCTTGTATTATACAATGTTTGAAAAATCACCTTTAAAAATCTGAGCATTATTTATTATTGGGTATAGAAATTTAAAGTGAAATTACCTCTTCATCTGATAAATTTTTACCAACTACACCTTTGAAAAACTTGGTAACATCTTCTAGGACATGCATCCATTCTGTTGAATCCCAAACACTCTCATAATCCTGGTACACAGGATAAGCTCGACCACAAATGCCATCAATTATTTTGTGAAGAAGCTGCAGAGAAAAAGGAAATAAATGAATCGATAAATGTAATATATCTTACTTATAGTGAACAAATGTTGCTGAGAAGTTCCTGTTATCCGCCAAAGCAGCCAAGACAGAAACGTAACTAGCTCTAAAGCTTATTCTTAATTAAAAATTAGTTCCATGAAAAAAAAAGTTTCACCTCAGAAAACTTAGACACCGTATTTATTCCAATGACCAAGCAATGGACAGAACTTTTATATCAGTCTTTTACTGTGCCTTATGAACTCCATTTTACTTTGCCTCCATTTTCACAGAATTCATGTTTACTTCTCTTACTCTACTCCAAGAAAACCCTCCATACCATTAGTTTCCTTTGCTACTTATCTTTCTCTCTACCCTATCTCACTATCAGCAACGGAAAACCTAATGCAGACATAACTCAGCACAGGGAAGAAGTCTAGATTTGGGTACAAAACTAGCTACTCTGAATACTAGTTACACTATTTTCTAGGTTGATTTAAATGTTCTGTATTTCTTCAAGTGTAAAGGAAAGCTATAATTTATCTTTGGAATGTCTCCATACGAATAAGAACGTGTGCAAATCATTTGCCTCATTCTTGGCTTGTAAAAGGTAATTAAACATTGTTAGCTTTTGTTAATATTCTTATAATCCCTACTATAATTTCTGATTCTAGTCTTCAACATATTAATAGAGTGCCTAATATGCCAGAATGATTCTAGGTAAAGATTAGTATTATTATCTTTCTTAAGAGATATTGTTATCTTGTAAGAGGAATATTTGAACACCAAGAACTTCAATTCCTTCTCTCAGTATCATATTCCACTCCATTTTAAGCAGTAAATCCCTACAACCACACGCATTAACAGAAATATGCAGCTGGTGACTTCTACTTCCACACAATGACTGATGCATAATGAAAGAGAATTTTTATGTAACATAAACCAACATAATCAATTTAAAACCCAAAGTTGTCTACAGATATTCCATCTTATCCCTTATTGCCTCCATGATAAAACAAAACTCATATCTCAAACTGAAAAATAAAGGTGCTACTTGTTTGAATTGTTTTTTTAATTCATGAATATGTACCGAATACTTTATTGCATTTATTAAATAAGGAAACAGTGGGGTTTTTTGTTTTGTTCCTCTGTGGTAGTGGGGACTGAACCCAGGGCCTCATACATGCTAGGCAAGCACTCAACCCAGCACTCTACCTCCCCAGCCCTTAAATTATGTGACAGAAATACAAAGAAAAAATAACTGTAGTAGCTACTATCATTTATTGACTCCCAACTAAGTACCAAGCACTATTCGCTACTAACCTGAAGTAAACACTGTGAATAAGTAAGGTAAGGCCATTCCATAATGGAGGTTTAGGCTACCAGAAAAACGCAGGCGTTAATTAAAATAAATGCAATTCAAAATGACAGTTGCTATAACATAGGTTAGTAGCAGTTGCAAAGGAGCATAGAGAGGAAGCAAGAAAAAAGGCTGTCTTAAGAGAAATAGTTGGGTAGGCAAACAGGAGAGAAGTATTTGTGACATTTCCAGTCACAAACAACTGCCTATACATAGGATGAGAACATAATAATTACACTGATTTGGGGATAGATGGCAATTTGCAAAGTAAGGGAAAATGAGACCCAACAAGGCTAGAAAAGCGGGCAAGGGCCATAAAGGTCCTTGTACACAATTCAAAAGAGCCTACAGTTTAATCTGCACTCAACGTCCAATAGGAAGCAAACTAGTCTCATCTTCGTCCTATCTTTTCATAAATTTGCCCATAGGTTGAAAGATATAAAGAGAAAATGGGAAAGGAGAGACCCAGTTTACAGGGCAGAGATTATGGGCTAAATTACTGAGAACACTCAAAATAAGTAAGTAATAAGATATCTGAAAAAGAAGGGCCAAGGATGACATCCAGAATCTCAGTAGAGTGAGTACGTGAAAGTGGTGGGGCCACCAAGCGAAAAAGAGGGTGTGGAAGGAGAAGCTACAAAGCAAAATAGAGGCGCTCAATTCAAGTCCACAATGAATGCCTGAAACCCTGGGCAGAAGCCTGCCACTCAGGGCAGAGACCTTTGGCGAGACCCAGTGACTTAGGAGTCATCAGTATCTGTGGAAATAAAGGTGAGGGATCTCATCTAATGTGGATAGAAAGAAAGCAGGAGAATGGAAGCCGGTAGACTCTGGACCTCTGAGCCTATAGTGAGTGGGTAACTTCGGGCAAGTTACTCAAACCCTGTGACTTTCAAGTTTCCTCATTGGTACAGTCAGAGAGAAAAGTTAACTCCCTTCTGTCCTCCCTACAGTGAATGCAACAGGGAAAAGGAAGGCAAACCTCACTCATCAAAGATGCCCCGTCAGGCACAGGCTGGCTCTCACTCACCGATTCGCCTCCCGCTTCAGGGCACTAAACTTAGGGTTGACTGCACTAAAACACTAAAAAACGGATAAATGAGTCTGCTTTCCCCAGGTCCCCTGAAGCCAGGTTCCGTCACCAACATCAGGAAGTCCGTCACCCAGTTACTCTGCCCCCGGTCGCCCTCAGGGGCGCCGGGTCCGCCCCGACGTGGTGCCCAGAGTCCCCAGCAGCTCACCCCGAGCCTTGAGCTTGCGGAGGCGGGTACTTAGTGGACGAATGAAATGCATTCCAGAAGGGTGCAAGCCACATTCCAGGGAATTAAGCCTTCCGGTCTCCGTGGTTATTCCCCTGCCCGGCCGGCCCAAGGGTCGGGGCTCCCTGGGCCCGCAACCCCGCGCGCAAAGCCCCAGAGTTGCGACTCCAGCACCGGCGCCTCGGTGGCACAAGGCGCCTGGCCTCCCCAACGTCCCCATGGGCAGATCCCCGAAACCCCGCTCCTTTGCTACCTCCCCCCGGCAACCGCCCACACGCCAGGCCTCTGTCCACGCCCCTCACCTGCGCGCCCCGCTCCGGGGGCAGCTTCTGCAACAGCCACAGCGGCGTCCCCTCTTCCGGCTCCATCCCTGTGCGCGGCCCGGCCAGGGTCACGTGACATGCCTCGGGCCCCTGAAAGTCCGCTGTGCTTACCCACGTGACTCCCCCGGGTTGGGCGGAGCTAGCGAGCAGCCCAAGTCCGTGTACGCCTGCGTAGACCCCGGCACCTCTTTTGCTAGAACTAAGCGGTCTTTCCAGCTCGGTGGGTTGTCGCTTTATTTACCCTGGAGCTGCAAAACTGGAGGCAGATTTGCAAATCTTTCAAGGCAGTTTGCAGTTTGTTCAGAGTTCCGTTGAGCTTTTTTCTCGCTCTTCAGAAAATCGTCCAATAAGGGTAGCCATTGTCCCAAAGTTTTGGTGCATGTCACAGGTCGCTATGCAGATCATCGGAAGGTCTGTTTTCACCCCCATTTGCAATCAACAAACGTGATCCGAGGGATCACTAATTGGCGCACATACAGAAAGTCCAGTTAAATGTCAAATTTCAGATAAACAACCGATAATATCTTAAGTATGTCCTAAATATTTCATGGTATACGCCTAAAGAAGTTGTTCATTGTTTATTTGAAATTCAAATTTAACTGGGTGCCCTGTATTTTCTCTGGCAACCTTAAAAAAATCGGTAACCAAAGCTAAGTACAGCCCTGTTCTCTGAGGCTGAACCTAATCCCCATTCTTTCTGTTACTTCATTATTACAGCTGTTACCTTAGTCAAGTGCTAGAAATGCGGTGATGATAAAACCTTATCATGAAGAAACACACAAGAACTAATAGAAACAAGAATTGCATCTAATTTATAAAGTTCATAAAAGTAGTGTTAAGTGGTGAACTGTACGACAGACAGAAAAAAGAAAGTAATAATTCATATCATAGGTTATGCAGAGAAGTACTATTTGTAGTGTCCTTCCAGGTTTAATGCAAATTCCTTTTCTCTGTTGTGTTCCCCAAATGTTGGAAATAAAAGCATTTTTTAAAAAAATTTCCTAAGAGTCTCTCACTGTGTAGATAGACATAGATATATACATATGACACTTTTCAGGTTTTAATACTCCTAAAAATGTGCAACTCTCATTGCCCTGGCTGAAACGTAATTAAGACATTTTGTGAATAGAGGGTCCCCAAGTAATAGTTAAAATGAATTAAGTTTGGAAAACTGCTTAATCAAAGACTGTAGATAAGGCTATTGCGAGTTTTAAGAAAAATTAAATTTCATGTAGTGTAATAATTGAGACGAAATATTTACCAAGAATCCAATACACATAAAACACTTCATTTATTTTTTTCCTACTAACCCTCGTGTGGCAGGTAGTATCGGCATTTTAAAGATAAGGTTACAAGCTGGATGAAGTAATATGTACCCTGCCTGAGGTCCCAATACTAGTAGTTGCTAAGTCACTGGTCTGAGTACAGAATAGTGGTCTCAGTCTACACAGCTGACTGTTCCTGCTGAGGAAGACATGTTGGTGTAAGATGACATCTCTAAGGCCATGAAACAAGTAACTTAATAAGACAAAATGACACACCGTAAGGGATGACACAAAAGTAGATCCTGCCTTCTCTTTCAAGCAACTCTAGGTACCAAGGAGAAATTGTTTTTTCTTTGGAATGTGAATGTAACAAAATTTAATTTTGAACAAATACAATTTCTAAATTCATAAATTGAGAGACAGCACAAAAATGCTTAAGATTTGCCTTTTGATTAGTGAGAGCATGCCCCTATTTGCTTAATCTGAGAGGCTATATATATGTATATCTGTATATATAGACATGTATGTATTTATATATATCTGCCTCTTCTGGTACAATCTTTATTAGATATATTTGCTCCCTCTCTGCAAAAACTCATTTGTAGAAACAGTTAAAATTGTGTTCAATTCTGTAAATTATTACTTATATAATAATGGGTAAGCAAGTCCACCTCTCTGTGTCTCTGTAATTACTTAAACAAATTACTGATAGGGTTGTTCTAAGTTCAAATATGTAAAATTTGTGAAATGAAATCTGGGCCAGCATATGGAAAATGTTATTAAATTCCCTTCTGAGTAGCTTGCTTTTTTCTCCTCTTAGCTGGCCAAGAGTATGAACTTCCAGAAAGCATGTGTCTTCTTATCTATCCTCCCAGGTAAAGTGTTGGACAGTCTCTGCTCTTAGAATGTGACCTGCCTCTCAAAATTGATCTGGCCTGCTGTGGTCTCTATAGACAACACAGATCAGTGATCACAGTTGTGAAATATGTAAAAAGACCTCAGCTATCCTCAGTGTGTGTGTTTGTTGAGCTGAAAGCAGAATTCACACTTACTGCTTAGGGAAGTATTGATTTCGTGATTTTTTTGGGAGGGTTTTTCATTGTATGTGTGTGTGTTGTTTTTTGTTATTGTTTTGTTTTGGCTTTTCATTGTTGTTGTTGTTGCTATTGTGAGGTAGAAAGAGGAGTTTCGTGTGCCATGCCTTGTGAGATTCATTCATTCACTGGTTTGCATTTGTAAATGGTTATACTCTAGAAAACAGAAAAATTCTGGAAAACATATAGGGGTGAGGGAAGAGAAAGCAGTGGAATCAGTTTGAAGGGTATTCCACACCAAGTCTCACCTAGATATTGAAGTTGATATGACCCAGTTTGCACCTCAGTCTGTAGAATTCCAGAGCCAATGCAAAGCAGGTTCACATGGTAAAGATTCAAAATATGTGTTGGAACTAAAATCTATGGAACTTGAAGGTGTATTGAATGCTTGTGGAAGAGAAAGAGGTGTGGAAGTAAAATGCAGACTGTAAAACATCTGTGTTCCTAGCCACCCCAAGGTTTTAAGCCCCCAAATGGAGACAGAGTCATGAACTATAGCTTCTGTGTTAGTGAGAGACTTTTGGAATAGTGGTGTAATGGTCAAGCACACAGGTTCAAGAGTTAGACAGACCTGGGTTCTAATTATATCCCTGCCACTGACTGGCCATATGACTTTAGAAAAGTTGAGTAAACTGTGAGGTTTGTCTATTAAAGACAGGAATAAAGTTGGGAACTTCAAGTAAAATAATGCATGCAAAGGGTTTAGTATAGCACCCAACAAATAAATTTGCCCACAGTGAAGATTAGCTGTTATTTTTAGCAGTACAGTAGTACCTATTACTTGGTGTACAAGTGGTGCTGAGTACCACTGGAGCCCTGGGAACAAAGTGGGACACATTCATACATATATAAACACTGTGTGCCATAGTTTCGAAAGAGACATGGACACCCAGCAGGCCAGTCTGATGGAGCTCCTCAATAAGGAAAGCCAAAGGAAGATAGGGAATTTACTCATACCATGAACTTTTATACATAAGTGACGCAGCCAGTAGAGAGATGGAGGAAGGTCCTCCAATCATATGGATGCAAGCTGAGGACCTTGCTCCTTTGAGAATCATGCAGAAACTGCTAGTTGTCCATAATAATCTATGTTCTCTATTATGATTTGCCCTATGTCCCCCCAAAATATTCACTGTTGAAAATTTAGTCTCCAGCACTTTAGTACATGACTTTATTTGGAGATAGGGTCTTTACAGAGGTAAGAAAGTTAAAATGAAGTCATTTGGGTGAGTTGTGATTAAATATGACTGTCCCCTTACAAAAAGAGAATTTGGAGATATACACATATACGACTATCTGAAAATACTTAGGGAGGAGATACCATGTATAAGACAAGGAGAGAGGCCTGGAACACATGTTCTTTCACAGGCCTCACAAGAAACGAACTCTGCTAACACTTTGGCTTTTGACATCTACCCTTCAGA
>RJWM01000684.1:0-78456 GCA_004363535.1 Dasyprocta punctata
ATTCAAGAGTAAGACTTTACATTTACCTATTTAAAATTTCACCATCTTAGATTCAGTCTACTACTATATGTCAATATATTTTAATATCTTTTAGGATTTTTTTGTTTTGCTGGCCTTACTCATCTATAAATTTGATATCTATATCCTGTATATGTTTCTGTTGTTCATTGTGTAAGTTAATTGTCAAAAATTTAAGGCAGGGTTCTAAAGAAGCTGCTGTCTAGGAAATAATCATTTGGATAAGTTCAAATCTGCTTCATTATTTCTGATTCTTGCTGCATTCTTTTAATCTATCACCAGAATGTGACAATATGTTACTTACTGAATGATTAACTTGTCCATAAATACTATTGTAACATACTTTTTCTTTGCCCAGCTTTCTTATTCTCATTGCTTCCCTTATTTGTAGACACATGGGATTCTGACCTAATAAACGTCATAGTAACATATGACTTTTAAAATAAATGTTCTACTCCAAATTTAGAAATATGTACTTATTTCCACTTTCCAATTCTACTTTCTGGCATTCCACTTCTAGAACTCTTCATTATCTTGTTTTTAAAGTAATATTCAATTATGCTTACTCTGGCTTCCAAAACTGCATATGAAATTTGCTGGATATATGGCCCTATTCACTTTAAAATTTGAATTGAATAACAGCATCAGAAACAGTTTCCTTTTCACTAAGTTCTTTACATATGGATCAATTCATTGACTACTTCCACTTTTCAGCTGGGAACATTTTATATTTCAAACATTTCATTTTATGTTGAGAAAACTGAGATAAACTGATAAAATGAAAACTTCAGTTCTACTTACTATTCTCAGTTGTCGAAAGACACTCAGGCCTTCAATATTTGCTAGATAAAATTCTGTCAAGCCAAAGAATACAATTATGCTGTCAAAAATGTTCCATCCTATTTGGAAATATTGGTATGGATTCATGGCAATTATTTTAAGAATCATTTCTGCTGTAAAAATTCCAATAAAAACCTAAATAAAAACAAAACATGTTAGGGATGATTCCACCACCTATATTAGAAATGTCATACACAGAAACCATAATGGTGTCAACTTTTCACTCCCACTTTCCTCAAAACTCCACTCAAAATCTGGTTAGTTTTGGAGTCTGCATTATGACAAATGACACATACATTATATTTAACTACCTCGTGTCAGACATCACCTATGAAATGTCTAATTACTTTAATAAATGACCTTCTTCGAGGAAACAAGAGAATATTTGAGAGTAAAAATCTTTCCATATTAAATTGCTCCTTTTGAAATAATTTTTAAACCTATAAAATTTTTCAACCTATGAAAGAAAAAAATGTGCATATACTATGTAGAATAAAACAGCAAACCAATGGAAAACATGTTGATTTAGTATCTAGTAAATGTAGAGTTCAAAACTGATGATACCAGTTTGCTTGTTTGTGTTAGTCCTAAGCAACTAAAACAACAATAAAAGCTAGGAAATACAAATGATATTTATTTGGTTTAGAGTATTTGTTTTTAAACGTGGAAAAGGACAGGTAAATCTCAAAAATACCTTGTCAAAATTGTAATCTCAAATATAAGGTAAACACAAACTAAATAGAAACAGCTAGGTATTGGTTTAGGCAAGATTCAGGATTCAGAATTCAGGTATTGGTACCGGTTTTTCCATCTGTCTACTCTGATCTATGGGGCAACGTACAAAGACAATGTATATTTGAGGAGGGATAGCTGATACATAATTTACACTGAATCTAACTGAAAAGCTTGATGACTCAGAATCTGAAATTTAAACCACAGAATTTTAAATGCCTGTTCCAAAACTATTTGATGATAAGAACATTTACAAACTGGGAGGTTGGGCACATGGGGCAAAGCATGAACTTGATGTTTTATCCAGCAATAATGTAATAATATGCACTGGAACACACTAAAGTTTTGACATAAAAGAATGAGAATAATAATGAATAATCCAATAATAATGATGAAATTGCACATGAAAATAATACACAATGAGAGTCTTACTATGTTTCCAATGATGAGAAAAGAGCATGTATCTTCACTCATTGGGTAATGTTCCAAGGCCAAAATAATTATGTTAAAAATTATGCAAATTAAAAGGAAAAGGTCGGTAAATGGGTCCATTATAATCCTATGGACAAAATGTTTCAATTTTAACCAACAGGGAGAACAATCCCAGATCAAGAGAGTTTTTGCAATCTTATACCAACACAGTGGGCATTTCTTCCTGGATTTTTTAAGTTCTGAAATGAGAGAAAAGTTAAACATCAGAAATTGTTCCACTTCTAACTAGTGGACAGTTTTGACTTTTGCATGCAAAGGACAAAGGGCAGGTTCCGACTTGGAATTAGCAGATTAGCAAATAGAAATACTCTATGATAATAAACAGCAGAGTGAACTAAATTTCCTCTATCTTATTTGTTTTTCTTGGTTAGATAAATGAAAGTAAAGCAAATTATTAGACGGAAAGTATTAAATATGTGTCAAGAAAACAAATATGGAATAGAAATGAGAACATTATGATTTACAATTTCTACATTTCTATGCTTCACAAACTGGCACCTTTCAATATTATTCATAATAAAGAATTACAGGTTATATGTAAAAAATGTAGAGACGAGCCTGGCAAGACTAATATGTTATACAACTGACTCCTTTACAGTCTGGAGATAGGGACAAAGTCCCTTGTACAGTAGAAAATCCTAAAAGTTAGGGACTAATGCCCTATTGCTGACTAGAAGCTTTACTGATAAAATAGTCAATTAATATGTATTTTTGTCTTATTAGCAAACATATATGAGAATCACAGATATTTTTGTACTGTAATATGCAATTTACCAGAGAGATGGACTGCTCATATAGAGACGATCAGCATCATATGGAGTTTTCTCAAGATTGCTCCCAATTGAGCTCACTTTAATAGCAAATGGAGGTGACTACAAAATTATTACAGTATGTGCTTATTATGGGTATGGTCCTGTGTCCTCGCCAACACCTCATGTAATCTTGGAAGGGGCTGAGTCTGGCATTTGTGATTGGTTTGTTGTCTGGCACTGGTATTGGTGATGTGAGTGTTGCACCCGCCCAGGGGTGGAGTCAATATACTTGTAAGGTCAGGAAGAAGGGGCGTTTTTCCCTCTCTTGCCAGTTAGCTTGCTGTTGCAGTGGCCATGAATGGTGGCCCCATCTTGCCACCCTTACTTGCAGCCCCCTGAATATGGACTGAAACCAACCTTTCCTTCCCTAATTCTGGGCGTGAGGTATTCTTTTTTTTTTTTTTTTTTTTTTTTTTTTTTGCGGCACCGGGGATCGAACTCACAGCCTCACGCCTGCCAGACAGACGCTTAAGCCACTGAGCCAAACTCCCAGCCCTAGTTTTTTGAGGCAGGGTCGCACTATGCAGCTCAGGCCGGCCTTGCACTCGCATTGTAGCCCAAGCCAGCCTCGAACTCACAACGCTCCTCCTACCTCAGCCTCCCGAGTGCTGGGATTAAAGGCCTGTGCCACCACGTCCGGCGGGCGTGAGGTATTCTGTTTCATCATTGAGAAAAAAGTAACCAAGACAGTGCTACAGTTTATTTTCTGAAGTTATGATTAAGTATTGCATCTTTACATTTGCTTACATTTCTCTTCACTATAAATGCTCCCATGTTAAGTCTGTGTTTATGTACATAATTTTTGACAATTTTGGTTTTTTATAATTAATTTGTTGACTTTTTCAGTTGTAAACAATAAGGCACACTATTATCCACGTGTTTTATGATTCATGAAATCTGTTTTTTTCTTAATTTTCTTCAATACTTCTAGGTTACATAATCTATCTGTATTTCAAGTGTTAGAAATCTCTCCATAAATTATGTAAGAGGACACACAGAGTTCAAACTTATGTACTGCAAGGGTCAGCTAAGTATTCCAATTCCTACTTTTAGTCACAAGTCATATTCCAATGTTTTTAATGTTAAAGAAAAAGTCTTGATACTAATTGTTAACACTTTTCAGTGTGTAAGACCTTTTGCTTCTGAAGGTTTATTTATTTTAATATTAACGTGCTATTTTAAAAATTTGATTATAATCATCTGAATACTGATAAAAAGAATTTCTTTGAAAGGCGGTCTAACAAATATGGTACCTCCTCTTGAATGTCTCATTTGTTTCATTTTGGTTTTTTTATTTTGTTTACTTTACCTTCTTTATGTCCGTGAGTAGTCTCTTCCACCATATCCACAGAAGTGCTCAAAAAAGCTGGTGATCTTTTCTTCATTTCTATTTGTGTACTTTTGTGCTGAAAGTAAATTTGTACATATAATATCAGCCTCTGCCCTTTAAAGGTCCTAGATCACAACAGTGAGAAAATAAATGCCTTCCTAAAAATGCTGATTCTTACTTCCAGGAATCTCTTTGGGTTCCATCCTTTGACAATCTCTGCATTACTCGCAGTATTAAACTGATTTACGATTAAAAATGTTATGACTTACAAAATTTTATACTATGAACTCAATAATAAAAGTAAACACCAGTGAATGTTAATGGTATTTATATTTCAGCAGGAAGTCAGTATCCAGTGCAAGATTATAGCAAAAGGTTCTATTTCAAACATGTCAATGAATAATATTTCCCTAGTGCTTTAAGATTTTTTTTGTTAAGTGTTCATTAAGTGTATATTTCAAAATTCTCCTGGTGCCTCACTTATTTGTATGTCAAATTCTTTTTCTCTACCTGGAAAGTTTTCTGTCACGATGTCTGTGAAGATGTTTCTAATGTCATTTGTGGTATCTCCTGCTTGTTCATTGACTCCAATTAATCTTAAGCTATTCTTCTTTGTCTCATCAAGCAGCTGCTGGATTAATTTCTCATGTTACCTTGCTAGTTTTAAGAAATCTTTCTTTACCTGGATACTAACTGAAGGCTTGTCTTCAATATCTGAGATTCTGTCCTCACATTGACCTAATCTGTTTGAATACTTTCAATGGAATTTTTATTCTCCTGAATATCTGCTTGAATCTGCTTTATGGAATCCATTTGCGTCCTAAGTTGTTTTTCCATAATTTGCTTAAGCTCATTTATTTTTTTGTCTATATCTGCTCTAACATCACTAAGCATGGTGTGTATTTTGGTAATCTCTGTGGTTATTTGAGAGATTATTTCTGATTTCATTTTTTCCAGAGCCTCATTCAATTGCTTTGTTACCACTTCAGAGAAACCTTGTAGGAGGTTTTTGGATTTTCCAGCCTCGTTGCCTGCTGGGTTTGTCTTTGGTGAACTGGGTGTCAGAGGTTGTGTCCTGTTTAAGTGGTCTTCTCATTTCTTTTCTTTTTTAGTTTAATTCCTACAGTGATACCTGTTAGTTGCTTGTGGTGAGTTGCTTTAATGATGGTATTAAGGACATTAAGGTGATGATCACTTCCCTGAGGTATCTTACAGGTCTATCTGGTTGCTGGGCTCTGAGTGTATTGGAAGATCCCACTTCCTCAGTCAGTCAGAGATGAGAAACCACTGCTCACCTAGCCCAGTCCCTGGTTCCTTGAAACCAAGTCTTAGCACTCTCTATGACCCCCGGGCACTCTGAGCCCTGGACCATCAGGGCCAACAGCTATCCAGATCAATCGAGTTAATTCTAGCTGCAGTGGCACCCACAGCACCAAACACAGTCAACAAAACAGTAAACTGAGCCAAGTCCTGATCTGCAACCTTCAACCATATAAACTGAATTTGTAACCGTACCTCAAAAAAAAATCAATAATGAAATATTAGAATTAAATCAAACTTTTGAGCAAATAAACTTAGTAGATGTCTAAGTCTTCCACCCTACAACATCAGAATACACATTCTTTTCAGCTGCACATGGGACATTCTCTAAAATACACCATATACTGGTTCATAGAACATGCTTAAGTAAATGTAAAGAAATTGAAATTATCCCATGCATACTATCACACCACAGTGCAATGAAATTGGAAATTCATGCCAAAGGAAACCACAAGAACTTCATCAACACATAGAAATTAAATAGCACCCTACTGAACAATCAATGAGTCACAGATGAAATTAAAGAAGAAAGTAGACAGTTTTTACAGTTGAACAACTGACAGTACAACATACCGGAAATTGTGGGACAGAGTGAAAGCAGTCTTAAGAGGGAAATTTATAGCAGTAAATCCCCATATCAGGAAAACAGAGCAAGCTCATATAAACAACGTAATGTTGAACCTCAAACTTCTAGAAAAAGAACAGTAAACTAAACCAAAAGCTCGTAAAAAGGAGGAAATTATAAGGATCAGAGCAGAAATTAACATACTGAAGACTAAAAAATAAAACAAAGAATCAATGAATTAAAGAGTTGGTTCTTTGAAAGACTAAATAAAATTGATAAACCCTAGGCCAACCTTGTCAAAAAAGGACTCAAATCCATGCAATTAGGAATGAAAAGTGTGAAATCACAACAGACCCTGTAGAAATCCAGAAAATTATCTATACCTACTTTGAAAACTTGTACTCTAATAAGATGGAAAATATAGAATAAATGGACAGATTCCTAGATACATATGAATTACCAAAGTTGAATCAAAATGATAAAATCCTTAACAGCCCAATATCAATAAATGAAATTAAAGATGTAATTAAAAAATTATCAACAAAGAAGAGCCCAGGTCCCGATGGACTCACTGCTGAATTCTACAAGAAATTTAGTGAAGCCCTAACACCACTACTTCTCAAACTCTTTAATGAAATTGAAAGGGAAGAAATATTCCCAAATTCATGTTTGGAAGCAAGCATTACTCTGATTCCAAAACCAGAGAAGGATCCAACTAAGAAAGAGAATTACAGGCCAATCTCCCTAATGAACATTGATGCAAAAATCCTTAATAAGATACTAGCAAATAGATTGCAGCAAATCATCAAGAAGATTGTATACCATAATCAAGTGAGATTCATCCCAGGGATGCAGGGGTGGTTGAACATACATAAATCCATAAATGTAATACATCATATTAACCGAGCCAAGGATAAAAGTCATATGATTATCGCAATAGATGCAGAAAAAGCTTTTGACAAAGTCCAACACCCATTCATGCTAAAAACTCTACAGAAAATTGGAATAGATGGTCTCTATCTCAATTTGATAGAAGCTATCTATGACAAACCTGTAGCTAACATCATACTAAATGGACAAAAACTGAAAGCTTTCACTCTAAAATCAGGAACAAGATGAGGATGTCCACTCTCTCCACTCTTATTCAACATATTCTGGAAACTTTAGCTACAGCAATTAGACAAGAGAAAGAAATAAAAGGAATAAAGATAGAAAAGGAAGAACTTAAACTAGCATTCTTTGCAGATGACATGATACTCTACCTAGAAGAACCCAAAAATTCCACTAAGAGACTTCTAGATTTAATAAGCAGATTTAGCAATGTAGCTGGTTACAAAGTCAATACTCAAAAATCAATAGCATTCTCGTATGTGAATAACAATCTCACTAAGAGAGAAGTTAGGGAAACAGTATCTTTTACAATAGCATCCAAAAACATGAAATATTGAGGAATCAATCTAATGAAAGATGTAAAAGACCTCTACACTGAAAACTATAGTACTCTGAAAAAGGCGATTGAAGAGGATATTAGAAGATGGAGAGATATCTCATGCTCTTGGGTTGGAAGAATCAATATAGTGAAAATGGCCATACTTCTAAAACTGTTATACAGATTCAATGATTCAATGCAATCCCAATCAAAATTCTAATAACATATCTTACAGAATTAGAAAAAACAATCCTAAAATTCGTCTGGAACCAAAAGAGACCTAAAATAGCAAAGGTGATCCTGGGCAACAAAGACAAGACAGGGGGCATCACAATTCCTGACCTGAAATCATACTATAAAGCTACTGTGATAAATTATACTATAAAGCTACTGTGATAAATTATACTATAAATCTACTGTGATAAATTATACTATAAAGCTACTGTGATAAAAACAGTGTGTTACTAACAAAAAAAAAACAGGCTCAAAGATCAATGGAATAGATTAGAAGATCCAGAAACAACTCCAGACACACTAAGTTACTTTATCTTTGACAAAGGTGCCAAACACTTTCACTGGAAGAAAGATAGCCTTTTTAATAAATGGTGTTGGAAGAACTGGGTTTCCACATTCTGAAGATTAAGACTGGACCCATATCTTTCACCATGTACTAAGCTAAAATCTAAATGGATTAAAGATCTCAAATGAAAACAGAAACATTAAATCTGCTAGAAGATAGAGTAGGTAAAACTCTTGGAGACATTGGTGTAGGCAATGACTCTGTGAATAAAAGCCAGACTATAAAGGAACTATTGCAAAGAACCAACAAATGAGATCTCATCTGACTGAAAAGTTTTGCCCAACAAGAGAAACCACCAACAGTGTGAAGAGACTACCCACAATCTGGGAGAAAATGTTTGCCAGCTGTCCCTCAGATAAAGGATTACTATTGAGAACATATAAAGAACTTTAAAAAATCAGTCCTCCAAGATTTAAAGACCCAATCCAAAAATGGGCATCTGAGATGAACACACACTTCTCAGATGTAGAAGCACATACAGCAAATAAATACATGAAAAAATGTTCAACAGCACTGGCCATTTGAGAGATGCAAATGAAAGTAACACTGAGATTCTATCTCACCCCAAAAAGAATGGCTAGTATTAAGAAGTCAACCAATAACAAATGCTGGAGGGATTGTGGGCAAAAAGGAACGCTTCTCCACTGTTGGTGGGAATGCAGGCTGGTGGAGTGTGGAGATTCCTCAAAAAGCTAGGATTGGAGGTTCCATTTGACCCAGCTATTCCTCTTCTGGGTATCTTCTCTAAAGAATTAAAAACATCCTACCACAGCGATATAGTTTTTCATAGCTGCCCAGTTCATAATAGGTAGATCTTGGAAACAACCTAAATGCCCCTCAATTGAAGAATGGATAAAAAAGATGTGGTATTTTTATATAATGGAATACTACTCAGCTATAAAGAATGATAAACTAGACATTTTCACTGTTCAATGGATGGGCATTGAAAATATACTTCTTAGTGAACTAACTCACACATATGTAACCATTGCATTGTTGCACTTGTGTAAGGAACTGAAAGAAAACCTATGTATATAAAAATTAGTTAAGATAGTTAGAGAAAAAAAATTTTGAGTGAAAAGCAGTTTTCACAGGGTCACCTTCAGATTTCATTTTTAATGTAAAATGTTTATTTGAAAACAATAGAGCAATCATAACAGAAAAAGATAGTCATATAGCTGGTTTCTCTTGATTCATTGAGGCGAAAGTTTTGTGCTAATAATTTTCTCGACAATGTTTCATGTCTATATCTTATACCCTAAACCACTGCTGTGAATATAACAATATGCAATGTGCTGATTATTGTTACTCTCTTATTGACTTGTTGTGAAATTGTTTTACTTTAATTTCTTACTTTTCTTCTGCTTAAAATAAAATTAAAAATAAAATAAAATAAAATTATCCTTGTGGAATTGAAATGATTTGCTTTTATGATGATGAAATAAGTTATAGAGAGTATCAGGTAATGAAATAGATTTTAAAAGGCTGCGTTGGACAGCCCATTTGCAATACTAAAAAAACAGAATAGGACATTGCTCCAAAAAGTAATAATTTCTTTGTTTCTCATGTCTTTTGAGTAACATTTTAAGTGGTATTTTTCTTTGGATTTAACAGGATTAAAAGGAATCATTGCCTTATAAAGGAAGCCAAAAATCCTATGTTTTGATGTAGACATTACAAGTCCTATATAATCATAACAATCACAAGAATAGCCAGAGATGTCTTCAGCAATCATATTCAAAACTGTATTCATATTTGAACTTTATAATGGGAGCATGAATAAGGAAGAACCTAGTGAATACCATACTTTTTTAATTTATTTACCTGCAAATATCTGGTATGCTCATCTCAGGTTCAGACTTGCTTTCTAGATCGAGTCATTCTGTATTCCTATTCCTAGGATTCCTGCTCCCTCCCTTCAGCACAGGTTCCTCACTACATCTCAATCAAAACCTTTTCTGACTGAGATATCCTTTATTAAAGATTCTTAATGTGTGCTTCTCTACTTTATTATACTTGCTTCATTATGTTGCATGTTTTAAAAATAATCATATAGTGAGTCATAGGGACTCAATATGTAGCCTCAACAATTAAGAACATTGCTGGGCGTGGTGGCACACGCCTTTAATCCCAGCATTCGAAAGGCTGAGGTAGGAGGAGCATTGTGAGTTTGAGGCCGGCTTGGGCTACAACGCGAGCGCAAGGCCGGCCTGAGCAACATAGTGCGACCCTGCCTCAGAAAACTAGGGCTGGGAGTTTGGCTCAGTGGCTTAAGTGCCTGTCTGGCAGGCGTGAGGTTGTGAGTTTAATCCCCCGTGCCACAAAAAAAAAATAAATAATAATAATAATAATATTATATTTTTCTTATCTGTTTACTTTCATACCATTTATTTGAAGCACTTCATGTCAAATCCTCATATTGCATAATTTCAGATAAAGCTCCTTATAAAGCATATATCAAAATACTATTGTCACATCAATGACATAAGTAATTTATTAATATTACCCAATATCAAGATAATGCTCAGTTTTGTTTCATTACTCAATTTTTTTTTTCAGTACTGGTAGTCAATCCAGAGGTTTCACACTAAGGTATAATCTCAGATTTTTGTATTCTTTATTTTGAGCCAGAGTCTTGCTAAGTAGTTTTAAATTGCCTAGATTGGAGTCAAACTGACAATCCTTCTGCCACAGTCTTCAGGAGTGCTGGGATTATAGGAGAGCACTACCAACTATGATGCCCTCATAGCTGATTTGTTACAATAAAAACACAAACAGGGGTTACAATTGCATTTGGTTGGCATACCTACTAACCATGTTTTGATTTTAATTTATTTTTTCTTATATGATTTGTTAAAAATACTGGATCACTTATGAAATTTTCCACATTCTCAGTCTGGCAGATTGTGCCCTTTCAGTGTAATTTAACACGTTCTTCTCTCTCCGATAGTCTCTGGACCAGCTATGTCAGTAGGTTTACCAGACTTAGATTTCGGCAAATATATGGTAAGGCATGTTGCTTTGTCTTGCCTACTCATAGTACTTGGAAACACATAACTTCTTGTCTTAGGTGTACAATTTTGTGTTTGTGGCAATTTTATAGTATATCTTCTCATTAAACTATTAGCTTCATGGAGATAGACAATGTATTTATATTTGTTAAAATTGTTTATCTTTTGTGTTTAGTACAATGCTCAATGTTTTGATTCATTAGATAAATGAGCTAGAAGGATGTAAATTTAGATGTACCAAATATTTTTTAAGTACCTGGTTTTTCTTCCTGGGCTTTTGGCAGTAGCTGACAATATTTAGGAAAAGTTTCACCTGCAAACTGCGTAAATGATAGAAAAATTCTGTTTCACCATTTACCTCAAAGCAAAATAGCAAAGTAAACAGTGGGGTTTCCTTCAGAGTAATGATTGAGCATAGGAACACCATAAAGAGGGTTGAATTTAAGAAGCCCCAGGTGTGGTAGTGTACACCTGTAACCCCAGCACTTGGGAGGCTGAGGCAGAAGGACTGCCATGAGTTCAAGGCCAGCCTTGAGCTACATAGCGAATTCAAAGCCAGCCTGAACTGTATAGTGAGACCCTGTTTAAAAATAAATATATATATATATATATATATATATATATATGTATATATAAAGACACATCAGGAATTTGTCACAAAGTGCAGCACTCAACTTTATATACTACTGTTATAATTATCGTCATTATTTTAATCATGCCTAAATATAGTCAAAGACTGAAAAATTTGTGTTCATGAAGTTTTTCCATTTGTATAATCATGTCACTGGTTCTCTATAATCTTCATTATAGGTGAATTAAAATTGATTAGGAATAACTATAAAAATTTAATATCTGGTTTAGTAGTGTGACTAACTGTATATTTGGTACACTGAAGACTAAAAGTCAATTTTCTTATTAGGATATGGAGATAATTTTCACATCTCAAAGGGTATAATGTGAGAATGTATGTAAAGTATTTGACATTGACTCTGGAATACAATAAATTAACAATAAAAGTCACATAGTATTAATTTTGTACCATTATGAAATAATTTATATCTGCAATGTGAGATTATTCAAAGACAGACTTCTTTATAAAGATCAAGACTTCTTAGTGTGGACTGGTATATGTGATAGTTTGGGTAAAAGCTATCTTTAATATGAGGTATAATTATCATATATGACAACTTTATTAATATATTTTATATAATTTTTCTTGTTCTTAGTGTAAGTATTTCAAGATGCTCTTCATATTTTCATTTGGGCTTGAAACAATCTGTGACAAGCACTATAATTTTACAAATTTTTCAAAACAAAAATTTGAAGTTTATCAAGGTTAATAGATTTGCAATTCATAAATATATTACATGGCTAAAATAGACTGAAATCTACATTTAACTGACTGTAACATGGTGCTTTTAGCAAGTAGAACTGCAGCCTTCCTATGATAGGAAAATACGATGCATCTAAGCTATCTCCTTCTAATTCCAGCATTGGAATTGTATTCTAAATAGTCTTTAATCACACCAATAATTTAAAAAGTCCTCAGTATTTTCCATCTTATAAATATGTGTGCAAAGGTTTAAATGTTTGTGAACATCCTTTTTACCCTCACTTCCCAAAAATCTCCATATAATGAAATGTTCTAGGACTGTTCCAGGAAAAGAAATTCTTCATAACTGAAAGAGTTCAATTAAAATCAAGAAATTTTATGTGATCCAAATAGCAAAGTGAAAGGAGATAATGAAAAACACAGAAATTCTTTCAAGGTCAGAGCTAATAAAGCATTTCATCTTGAAATAAGAGAACTATTATGCTCTGGGAGACATTTGTGAGTAGCTACAGCCCTTGAGCTTCTGAAATGCCACTTGAGAACAAATTGCACATTCAAAATATCATTCAAACTTAATCATTCAATCTGAAGGACCCCGACTCATTTCTGGAGACAGAAAGCTTTTGTAATTTCTTCTGTGACTCACACATGACTGACAATAGTCTCTTTTTATGCATGTTTTCTTCACACAATCCATAATTACTTCTTGTCCAATGATACATATGTTATGAACACTAGTATCAAGTAATGGCTAGGACCCTATGTTGTACTCTTTAGGTTCCACTTTTTGGATGATAATTTAATAAAATGTTTATATGAGGAGATAAAATTTCCTTCTTTTTTTTTTTTTTTTTTTTTGCCTAAGGAGGAAGCTTTGGAATTAATGAATCTCTTGGCTAATGTTCCTAGGCACCTTATTTAGTGTTGAACTGTGTCTCGGACCTTTACTTTTCTCTACTTTTTAAAAAAATATGGTAGGGTTCACAAATATGACTCCTTTCTAACATCTGTCTTCCGCATCTGTCTAGATGATTTTTTCCATCTACTAGTAAGATAGTTCAAGGAAATTGAGAAAAGTTCTTTTATCACTCTTACAGCATAATTTGGATTTTTAAAAATTATTTTCTACAACTTCCTTGATGTTATTTGTGTCATTACTTTCAGAGCCACATAGTGAACTTTTTCATATGAGGATAGTAACCTGTAAAACCATTCAAACATATCATTAAGGTAATTTAAACTGTAGAAAAACATTGACATTTTTACTCATCATGAATTTGATTGTCCTATAGATAGAATAATTCCCTACATATTATGTATTGTGTACATCCTGTTGAAGGAATTAGAAAATCAAATATATATATAATGCTATGGTAATTCTTCCATCCACTCTTTTGGTATTTCATCACTTTTAAATTAGAGAAGATACCATCATCATTTAGAATTGAACAAGATACATTTTCCAAAGTTAATTCTGGTGTGTTATCTGATTCAAATTTGAATTATTAAAGTATACATGTATTAGAAGAAATCAATTTTAAACACATATTCATAGTTTATCAGCAATGGCAATGTAAATTTTGGAGAAAATTTGTATTTTAAATGCTTCAACATTCTTGTCACAGTGAATTACAGACTCCTGTTATTAGAACAATTTTTGCCTAATCATGTACCACAAAGATATGAGCATTTATCAAAAGGCAATATACTCCAAGACCTTGAGACAGAACATCTAAAGATACAGTTTTAAGAAGCATAAAAAAAATACCTCAGATGCTTCATTTCCTTCTTGAAGTGCTTTTATAGTCTGTTGAAATTTTGGTTCAATCTCAGGTTTTTCAGAAGCTGCCTTTTTTTCTTTTTCATAGGCCATAGAAAGTATGCCTATAAACAAACTTGCCATATAAAAGGCAAACCAAAAACTAACAACAACAAAAAATAGCATGTAGATCTTCCCAGATGCATAAAGAATCTAAGGAAAGGAAGAATACAGGAGAAAGAGCAAAATGCTATTTACCCATGTGTATTCCATTTTTTAAAAAGATAAATGAAATTTTACCAGAATTATTTATACTGATATAATTAAAATTAGTTTAAACACTGCCTTTATCTGAAAATAAATGAAAGTCTATTTTATATGTATATGTGAGGTATAAAACATATGCTACAAAACCAAGGGTAGAATTAGGTCAATTAATTCATTAAATTAATCTAGGGTAAGCATTTGACTTTTATATCTTCATTATTGAAAGGATAATCATCTCTTTCTTATTTTTTTACTTACATACTTATTTATTTAGACAGTCTTGCTATGTTTCCCTACTTCCTAGGTTCAATTGATCCATTTTCCTTAGTCTTGTGTGCTGCTGGGCCTAGGAGAACATGCCACTGTACCTGGATAAAAATCATTGCCTTTCAAGGAAGAAATCGACCAGTCTCACACTAGAAAATTATTTTCTTTGTGACAGAATCTTTATATATTGAAAGTTTAGTCAAATCAGAGAATGTTGTAGAGAATATTCTTTTCTAATCATTATGCAATGGAAAACTAACAGCAAAGTACAAAATCAGGCATATACAAAATTGAGGAGAAGTTGAGGAAAATTTATGAGCTTGTCACAATACCTGCTCTGGTGTAAAACCTTTAGATAAATAAAATGCAATAATCATATGACTTACGTGGCCTGTATGAAATCATTACAGTAAGCATATTAATGGACAAAAATTATAACTGAGCATAAGAATCTTTTATTTCACAATAGTTAACTAATAGATTAGATGATTCAAAGGTTTAGAAAATTGCAGGTAGAAAATTATAAGTGCAGAATCTTGTCCACTATTTGTTTCCATCAATTGAAAATATGTGAAAAAATTCCAGAAAGCAAATGGGGACAGTCTTAAATTTTAAGGATTCATTTGTATGAACACAAAATTATTATTTATGTGGAAAGTATGAGGCCAACCTGAGCAACTTAGTGAGAATCTGTCCTAAAATAAACGAACAAAAGAACCTGGGAATATATTTCAGTAGTAGAGCACTCATGGGTTCCAGTCCCATTATTGGAAAAAAAAAAAGGAATGTTTACAATATAATAGGAAATTTAAACATTCAAAAAACATTTTAAAATAACTTGGAGTTACTTGTTTTTATTTTTTTTCTGTTTTCTTTTGTTTTGTTTGTGGGGCTTGGACAGGAACCGAAGGTCTTAAAATTGATCTAAAACACAAGCCCTTTTATATTTTTTATTTTGAGAAAGGGTCTAGCTAAATTGCACAAGCTGAACTTGAACTTGTGATCCTTCTGCCTCAGCTTTGCAGAGTACTGGGTGCAGGTGTAAGCCACCATGTCTGGCTGAGCATATTTGTTTTTTAAGTATTTTTAATAACCCATACATCACAATACACCAGCTACTTAATATTGATTTAAAATTTTTACCACTGAACTAGCTCATAATTCAGTCAATTAAAGTAAGTATGGTGTATTTGTATTGTATTTTAAAAACAAAGTTCTCTTCTTTAATTATAAATACCTTCAGAATTTAAAGTAACAATTTTATCCTGCATCTCTTTATATTAATTCTGCTGTTTTGAAATAACATAGTATATTCTAATATGGTACAACTTATCATTAAAGAAAAAAATTAAGAGTAGGAAAATTTATTGGAGAATAGGAATGGGGAACAGGGAATAGGAATAGCTTCTGAGGGACAGGAGGGGTCCCAAATGGGTTGCCAAAGAACCCACGTCTCAAAGGAAATTTTATAAAGCAAAATTATGAGACAGGTACAATGTCAGCCAAAATCATGACCAACCAATAAGATTGTAAGTATAGTCACTTAGGTAAGATTGAATATATTCTAATTAGTATTATGCAATTCTGAAAACCTATCATACACATAATTTGATATGAAGGTAGACTCTCATAATTTTTGTGAATATAACTTGGTCTATCTAACCTACTCAACATCGCAGCTAGGCAAAACAGAACCCTGTGGAACACAAGTTGTTTCTCCTCGTGATCCTGTGGCTCACTACCATGGTTTAGGATGGAGAAAAGCCACCATAACACATATCACTACTCCAAGAAAAACATCAAAACTCATATTTCATAGTGTGGTTTCTACTGAATGAGTATTACTTTCACACTATTGTGAAGCTTAAAAATTGTAAGCAAAGCCCTTATGAGAGACTATCTGTTGACTTGTAGAATTGTTTTAATGATGAAGTGAGTTACCACACACAATTATACACACACAATTATCATGGCAGCCTACATGCAGCTTTATATTCAATAATTCTGCTTCTCTTTTCTTCTATCCCCAAATTCTTTCACATACACACAGTTAATACACTATATTACATTTGGTGACTTTGGGGAAAGGATAGCATGGTGCCATTTTGAAGTGCAGAGCAAGTTCTTCTCTTCTTACCTGGTGGTACAGTGCTTCAGGATAATCCTGAGTCATTAATCGAAATAGGGCAAGGAAGGCCCACCCAAAACTGTCAAAATTTGAGAAGCCATGATCAGGGTTTTTGCCAGCTTTTACACACACATATCCTTCAGGACACTGACTAAAGACACCAAGAAGAAAAGAAAAGAAAAAACACTGCTTAGGTGACTTTCAGATTATAGCCAAATGATAAATATTGAACATATGGAATATGTGACTAACAGAAGGCTCCTCATTCCACAGGATAGAATAAATCTTCTCTTCAAAACTTTACAGTCAAAATGGTGCAAATCAGTTAGATTTTAGGTTGATACATATGGACGAAGTTAATTAAACTAAAATAAAAAGGAACCATTGAGGTAGTTTTGCTAAAGCTTTATATTTTCACATTGATTTATGTTTTAATTGATGAATAAAAATTGTATATATTTATTGTGCATAACATGGTCTTTTAAATATGTATACATTGTCCAATGGCTAACTTGAGTTAACATATTCATTACCCAATATACTTATTACTTATGCAATGAAAACACTTACATTCCACTATCTTGGCAATTTTCTAAAAACTGTAATATATTGTTACTAAGTACAGCATTACTTTTTAAATTCAAAACTCACAGTAAAAATACAATTGTAGGAGGATAGTACTGATAAAAATAAAACTGCAATAATTGAGACTTTAATTTTCAAATGATCTTATCTAAACCCTTGGATTTCATTATTGAAGGGTGACAAAACATGTATTACATTAATAATTAATAAGCAGAACTAGCACTTGATGAGAAAGAGCAGATTAAATATTTATTTCCTTTCAAGAAGTCTTCATCCTTTATCTACTGAAGTGCAGGGTTGTTATGGTCTACTATTACAGCAACATTAAAAAAAAGCTATTTCCCTCTATCCAAGCTCTTATATCTTTTTCTTCCACCTTATGCGTGCTTTGGTCATGTCATATGTTTTAGATATCTTTTAGTAGAACAAACAGAGGTTTTAAAAAACATTTGGGCTTTGAGGCGTGCTGACTGCTTATTTCAGAATCTGAGTAAATGAGCTTTTGTTCTTATATTAAGGTGTTTCTTGGGGAGGTACTTTATCATGCAGCAGTGTGTGATTGCTACAGGTGAATCATTGTATGACTTTTTCTTTTTGCCTTGAAATGTATCATTGTGTTCTGAAGGTTCATAACCAGATATATTTGAAATGCATTTCAGTTCATATTTGTGTTGGAGATATACATAAAAAGAGTTAGTTGAAATAGCATGCTACACAAAGAGATAGGTTCACAAACTAGATAAAGAAAAAAATTGGAATCCCAGCAGAAGCTGGACAAAAAGATTTATGCCAAGTAATAAACTACAACCATACAACTCACGCTCATTCCTTGATGTACTTTTTGTCAATCTGAGCTCATCTGTAAAATGTAGCTGAGTTTATGGATGGATTTTGAGTCATACCAGCAACGCAAAGCAACACAGGGAAACTATGTTTTAAGGCTGACAATGGTGAGAAATGCTGTTTCTAGTTATTTATTTGCTCTTTCGAAATTATAGGATAGTTAGACATGAAAGTTTTATTTTCTCGCTGAATAATTATTTATAAGTAGTGCTTTAAAAACAATGATTTTATTAATGTAAATTATAGCCATAAAAGACAATAATGCCATAGAGATAAATGAAATAATGGCATGTCTTTAATATTTGTCTTCTATAAAAGAGAGAAAATTTATGTTGTATTTCTTTGTAATTATCACAAGTGCTGAGACACAAAAAAAACAGAAAATCAGATTCTTGCTGAAGTCCCAGCTCTGAGATTTGGCCTTAAACCAACCATTTTGCAGGCTGCCCTTGGCTTTTCTCTGAATCTGAATTAATACAATTCTATGTTACAACAGTGGTAATCCCAGCACTTGGGAGGCTGAGGCAGGAGGATCCTTACAAGTTCAAGGCCAGCCTGGGCTACAAAGTGAGCTCAAGGCCAGCCTCAACTCCATAGTAAGTCCTTGTCTCAAAAAAGACCAACTATTCTACGTTTCAGACTTCAGCTCTGGTGTAAATTCATGTGTTTAAATTCTGAACCCTAAGGTAATAAATTAGGAGGTGGAGTTTAGGGGAAGTGATTACATCAGGATGCAAGGCCTCATGAATGTCACCAATGTCCTTACAAATGAGACCAAGGGAGACTCTGTAGCCCTTCTGCCTTATAAGAACATAGGAAGAAGGCCCCACCTCTAAGCCAAAGGCAGGCTCTCACCAGATAACAAATTTGCTGGCATCTTGTTCTGAACTTGAGCCTCTTACACGGGGAGAAATAAATGTATGTTGTTTATAAGCCATGAACTCTATGTTATTTTATTGCATTATCCACAAATGGACTGGGATAACTTCTCCACATTTTTCTAAAAGGCATTTTGTTGATCTTTTTCTTTTTTCTTTTTTGGTACCAGGAACTGAATCTAGGGCCTCATGCTTGCTAGGCAGGAGCCCTACTGCTGAGCTATGCCCTCAGCACTCAGCACGGTACTGTTAATAAAATGAGACAAAAATATAATGAAACCAACTGAGAATACAGTAGTAAAAGGAACAATCATTCAATAATAATCATTCAATACTATTGATGAATGATACTAACTTGGTGCAAGAAAGCATTAGTACTACTTACCTAGCATCTGTTCGGTTGCCACAAAGTAGAGCATCTTCTTCTCCTTCCAGATAATAAAAGTTTTCTGTTTCTGAAAAATAGAAAGAAAAATCATGTTCTGTATCTAACCTTGAGTTCGAAGCCTATAGGAAGTTCATTTTGATCTGTGTAGAAGATAAACATTTCTGTACAGCTAAGAAATATCAACAGCTAGACTGTTTTAACCTACCATCTCTGCACAAGGCAAGAGGCCTTTGGGAAACTGGCAGGTTTGGTGCCCTGGAAGTGATAAGGATGAGCAAAGAAAGAGGAATGTCTCTTCGAAGTTGAGAGTTCAGAAAAATGCTTAAAATAGCAAGGTTTGACCACCTTAGAAGAAAAAATTCTAAAAACTGAAGGATGAGGACAATATTTTCCAAAGTTTTCATATTGATCTACTTGAGCAAGGACAGATGTCTCCATTGAGTATCCAATGTTAGCTCTTTTCTCTGATGTCACCTAATTTCAAACACAACTGAGCTGGTATAGTCTTAGTTCACAACATTTATCCCACTGTTCTGATTTTCTATAACTCGAAATGTAATTAAATATAAACCATGTACTTATATAAAATCAGGTTCTATGACATTATGCTCTGAATACAAGCTACAGAGTCCTAACCCATAAAATTATACATATATTTAAATATATAAATATTTATATTTCCATATAACAGAATTTCAATTCATATCACTTTTCTTGTTACCTAAAATTATTTAACAAGACTTTTAAAGCACAAATAGTTAAGTATCTTTGTCCAAGCTTTTTGAATGACAGTCAAAACACCAATGAGTGACATAATAGCACTGGATGATACCAAGTTTGCAGCAGATAGTGTGGTGGTGCAGGGGAAAACAGAGACAACAAAATACTGGAAGCAGCAGCAAGAATATGAGACACTGTTTCCTGAGGGTCCTCTCAGAACCAGCGGTTAGTGAGTGAGGTGAACTGATGCTGTGCTCAGGCACACAGACAGGTGGAACAGAAGTGAGTGGGTGGAACCACCACTTTATTTCAAAGGGTTCCAGATGAACCCCAGCAGCAGAACCATTCAGGTCACTTCACTACCAATATCCTGGAATAGAATGAGGAAAGAACCCTCCAGTTATGGTAGAATGTTGGCAGGTAGAAAACAGATAAGGGGGGATTCTGCTGGGAGGTAGGAGCTGGGACCACCCAGACTCCAATCCAGTGTCAGTCAAATGCTAGTCTTAGCACTAAATACAAAGGACTGGAAGTATCCTCAAGGTCTGCATCCAGTTTATCAGCACTGGCCCAGTGGCACAAGCAGGAATACAGCCATGACCTGTGGTGGGACAAGGGGACTCCCCTTGCCCTATGACCAGTGTGAATGAGAAGTCAGTGGCGTGGAACAGAGGGAGCTGTGCAAGGTCTGGAAGGAGGTAACTGTATACTTCAATGCTCTCCCACTTTCTATTTCATTCTTCTCTCCTGTGCTCTTCAGTTCCCAAAACTTGGGTGATATTCTTTGTCCTTTGTCGTTGCTCGTACTATGCTTCTCCTCATTAATCTCTCTGTTTTGGCCCCTATCCCTCTTACATCCCCACTACACAGCATAAAATCACTCTATTAAGGAGGAACTCGTAATATACAAGTTCCTGGCATATGCTGGATTTTGTCATATAACTGCAGAGCTTGCTCCTATGATTAAATGTACTGGATTAATGGTTACCACAGTTTGTCAATTGTTAGGCTTTGCTTGATGCTATTGTTACTGTTAACTGTATTACTTTAGCCAGGATGTCATACATGTTGTAACCAGTTGTTATCCTCTGAGTGACAACACTGATTTTCTAGGGTCATAACCATCACCATAGTCCAGTACCAAAAGACTGAGTGCTGAACCAAATAGATAACAACTTCTTATCATTAATAACTTTGGAAGGTAGGCTCTTGAGATAGACACAGAGACTAAGAACCACCTAGATCTATAATACACCTCTAAGGAGCAGATGTTTCCTAGCGAAGTACTGAAACTAGTGATAAAGCTATCTATCTACCATAAGAAAACTATAAGCATCAACACAGAAAATAAAATAAAAAATAGAAAATAAAGAATGACAAGATGCAGAAGCAAAATGCAACCTCAGAACTCCAACCAACACAGGACAATTCCAGAGTACAATGAGACTGAGGAAATCAGAAGCAACCAACTGAAAATTTCTGAAATGATAGCAGCAGAAGTAAAAAGCAAACGGATGAAGCTGTAGAAAAAATAATCTCTCAGAGTAAAAAAGAAATCATCACACTGAAATAAAAAATTTTGTAGATACAAATAAAAGATAAAGGAATTTATTAAAATGATGAAAATCATATATATGCTACATGGGAAAGAAATGGAATCCAGGACAGATTCCAACAGAGATTTCAGGAGATTAAAAATTCCATTGAAAGTATATACAACAGATTGAATGAAGGTAAGGATAAAATATCAGATCTAGAAGACAGGATTACGGTTAGTGATCATGAAAAGAAAGATATTTAAAAATAACAAGGGACCACAAAAAATCAGTCCAACAGCTGCAAGATGAAGCAAAGAAGAGCAACATAAGATTGATCAGAGTCAACAAGTAAGCTAGAAATAGCACAAATGCCATAAAGACCTTCTTCACAGGAGAAATGACAGAAAACTTCCCAAACATAGATAAAGAATTTAGCATACAAGTAAGTGAGGCAGATAAAACTCAAAATAGCCATCACCAAATTAAATCTATACCAAGGGATATAATGATCAAGATTCCAGAAATTCAGCACAAGAAAAGACTATCAAAAGAGTTTAGAGAGAAGAAATAAATCACCTATAAAGGAAAGCCTGTCAGATGACAGAAGACATCTCAACACAAATCTCCAAGTCAGTAAGAGCTTAAGGCATTTCAAGCCCTAAAACCAGTCTGCAGCCCAGGTTGATGCACCCTGAAAAACTATCTTTCAAAATCAATGGAGAAATAAGATACTTTCATGACGAAGAACACGTGAAGAAATTCGAGACCACCAAAAAAGCTCTCCAAAATACTCTCGTATTTTAGAAAGAGATAATGAGGATCACATTTCCAAAAACATCAACAGAAAAAAAAGCTACCAGGCAGGGAAAGAAATTAAATAGAGGGGCAAGACAAGATACAGACAACATATGGGAAGGATAAGCCAGTACATACTGGTTATAAACATTAATGCAAATGATCTCAATTCACAAATCAAAGGGAACAGACTGGCATAATGAACCAAGAAACAAGATTTAACAATATACTGCACACAAAAAATGCATTTAACTAAAAATAAATTCCTAGACTGAAAATCAAAGGATGGAAGACAATACTCCAAGTGGCAGGAACCTGGAAAAAAGTAGGGACAGCAACTCTATTTGCAGACAATGTAAACTTTAATCCAATACTGATCAAAAGAGACAAAGAAGGTCATTATATACTTGTTAAGGGAACAATCCAAGAAGAAGTGATAACAATCATAAATATATATGCACCAAATACCAGGACACCCAATTATAT
The DNA here is from genome assembly GCA_004363535.1 of Dasyprocta punctata. Taxonomy (NCBI): domain Eukaryota; kingdom Metazoa; phylum Chordata; class Mammalia; order Rodentia; family Dasyproctidae; genus Dasyprocta; species Dasyprocta punctata. Next base: position 23,117 of record RJWM01000684.1, read on the forward strand.
AATACAAATGTTAAAAGATGTGAAAAATCAAGTAAGCACTAAAACAAATGTAATAGGAGACTTTAAAACCCTACTGACACAAATAGACAAATCAACTAGATAAAATATCAACCAAGAAATACCAGAACTAAACCAAACCTGTGAACAGATGGACTTAGCAGATGTCTACACAGTGTTCCACCCCACAACATAAGAATACACATTCTCAGCTGCACATGGGATGTTCTCCAAAATAGACCACATACTAGCCCATAGAACATGCTTAAGTAAATGCAAAGTAATTGAAATTATACCATAAATATTATCTGGCCATAGTGCAATGAAAATGGAAATTAACAGCAACAAAAACCATCAAAATTGCATAAATACTTAAAAATTAATATGCTGAACAACCAATAGGACTTAGATTAAATTAAAGAAGAAATTAAACAATATCCACAATTAATTGATAATGTTGATATGACATACTGGAATTTATGCAACACAATTAAAGCAGCTCTAAGAGAGAAATTTATAGTGTGGAATTATCACATCAGAAAATCAGAATGCATTCAAATAAACAACCTACAAAAAGTGCAATAGATGGTTTTTATCTCAATCTATTAAAAGCCAACATGACAAACCAACAGCCAACATCATACTAAGTGATCAAAAACTGAAATATTTCACACTAAAATCAAGAACAAGATGGTCAGTATTATCACTCCTATTCAGTATGATTCTGAAAATATTAGCCAGAGCAAATTAGACAAGAAAGAGAAATAAAAGGAGTAAGATTTGGAAAGGAAGAAGGTAAATAATCTTATTTGTAGATGACATGTTTCTCCATATAGGAGACCCCAAGAATTCCACCAAAAGACTTGTAGATTTAATAATCAAATTCAGTAATGCAACTGGATACAAAGTCAACACTCAAAAATCAATTCCATTCCTGTACACAACAACAAACTCACTGAGAGAAAAATTATGTAAACCACACCTTTCACAAGAACATTGCAAAAAATGAAATACTTAGGAATTAATCTAACAAAGTAAGTGAAAGATCTACACATTGAAAATCACAGTATTCTGAAAAAGAGATTGAAGATGAACCAGAAAATGAAAAAATATTCATTGCTCTGGGGTAGGAAGAACCAACATAGTGAAAATGGCATACTTTCAAAGTTGCTATAAAAATGTCATCCAATTCCAATCAAAATACCATAAGCATACCTAACAAAACTAGAAAAGATATTCCTAAAATTCATTTGGAACCAGAAGAGACCCAGAACAGCAAAAACAATCCTAGGCAACAAAGATAAGGCAGGGGGAATCACAATCCCTGACTTGAAACTATACTACAAAGTTATTGTGATTAAAAAAATACCAGTATGGTACTGACAAAAATAAAGAAACAGACCTGAGATTTCATGTAACAGATTAGCAGATGCATAAACAACTTCAAACACAGTCAGCCACCTTATATTTAACAAAGGGACAAACATGTTCACTGGAAGTAAGATAGTTTCTTTAATCAATGGTGCTGGATAAGCTGGATTTCCACATGCCAAAGACTAAAGCTAGATTCATGTCTCTCACCATTCACTAAAGTAAAATTGAAATGAGCCAAAGATCTAAATATTAAAATGGAAAGATTAAATCTGCTGGAAGAGAAAATAGGTAGAACTCTTGAAGGCATAAGTATAGTAAAAGATTTCATTAACAAAACCCTAGTCCAATGAGAAATACTACAAAGAATCAACAACTGGAATATCATGCCATCAAAAATCTTGTGCATGGCAAAAAGAATTACCAAGAGAGTGAAAAGACAACCAATGGAGTGGGGAAAAATTTTAGCCAGTTGTCACTCAACCAAAGGACTAGTATCAAGAGGACAAAAAGACTTGAAAAAAGCCAACTCCAGCCCCAAATTTGAAGACCCAATCCAAAAATGGGCATCTGAGATAAATGCACACTTAGATGAAGAAATGCAAACAGCAAACAAATATATGAAAAAATGTTCAACATCACTAGTCATTCAAGAGATGCAAATTAAAAAAAAAACACTGAGATTCCACTTCATCCTGGAAAAATAGTTATTATAAAAAAATCAACTAATAATAAATTCTGGAAGGGCTCTGGGGAAAAAAGAAACCCTTCTCCACTGTTGGTGGGAGTACAGATTGCTTCAACCGCTGTAGAAATAAGTGTGGCGATTCCTCCAAAAACTAGGACTAGAGGTCCCATTCAACCCAGTTATTCCCCTTCTAGGTATCTTCCAAGAAGAATTAAAAACATAATTCCACAGAAATATGTACACACTCAGGTTTATAAAAGTAGAATTTGTAATAGCTAAATCTTGCAAATAGCCCAAATACCCATTAGCAGACAAATTGATAAAAGACTTCTGTTATTTTAATACAATGGAGTACTACTGAGCCATAAAGAGGAATAAGTTTGAGACATTTCTAGGTAAATAGATGCACGTTGAGAATATACTCTTAATTGAAATAAATCAGACACACGTGTAAATGCCACATAGTTTCCCTGGTATGAGAAACTGAAAGAGTAAATAAGGACCAAAATGTACAATATATATTAAGATGTTCAAATGTAAAGAGTAACTAGGGAGGAGGAAGGGGAAAAGAAAGGAAGGCAAAAGAAAAAAGATGAGAGATAAAATGTGGATGAAGATTTTGTAAATAAGGAGGATAAAATGGGTTGAAGGGAGGGGAGGGGATTGGGAAAAAGAGAAATCAATATATGGTGATCATATTCATAATAGGAAATTTGTACCTTTATATGATACAATACTGATAACCAATAAACTTAATAAAAAATGATGCCAAGTGTTCTACTTATAAGAATTTTACCACAGCTATAAGGTTAACAATGTCTTACAAACATAGTATTTTTGACAATTCTTGACATGTAATTTGAGGAAATGTAATAACTAGAATGGGGCAAGATTTAAAGTGCTAATCTGTGTAAACAATTTATTTTTAATATAATATCATACTTTAACAGAGATGAAAAGAATTTGGCCTCTATTTTCTTACCAGTAATCAGTAGAGTAACTATCGCATATATTCAAGTAACTAGCACATATTTGTTACAGTGTTAAACATTTGTGCTTCAGGTTGCCTATAAAATGTCCCATACAAATGAGAAAAAAGATGCTCAGAAAAAAATAGCATTAGGATGCCAACGAGAATGCAAGATTTAATGTTCATCTCCTTTTATCCTCACCACTAGGACAAAAACAAAGGCATGTCATATACTCACATATAAATAATTCTGTATTGTTCACATCATAAACCAAAAGTCAAATACTGCATTGTTTTAGAATTTATACGCAAAATGGAAATAAATTTACAATAGAAAGACTACAAAGATTTATTGACATATAATATAGGACTTTTTTCTAAATATTTTTCTAAGTATTTTCAGAAAAGAGCTGACAATTTTAATGTGAAAGACAAAACCAATAAGAACATATAGTCTAAAGGACAGGACTGGTTTAAAGAAGATTGAACTTGGTTACAATCATAGTTTTGCTGCCTAGCAGTTATAATATCTTAAAACATTCACTTAATATCTTTGCATTCCCATCTCACTGTTTGCAACAAGGTAGGGAATACCAATGACTTCTGAAAAATTATGATGAAGACAGGAGAAAAGTCAGGAGAATGACTTATGTATAAAAATTAAGCAATGTTTATTCTGTGTTACCTTTATGCTCAAAATATATTTATTCATGAAGGTAGAACTCAAAATATTTTAGGCACACAGCTGTTTTTGAAGTCCAACAATAGTAATAATTTCTATAATTTCTTTTAACTTCATCTCAAAAATTTTAATGAGTAAATTTACATTCATATAAAAAGTATATTTATTGAAGAATGGAAATACTACAGTACAAAGATCACACTTTAATATCTCTCTAAAGAAACTGTAAATAATGCTATTGTACTTTTTAAAAACATAACATTTGCAAAATTTAAATTCTCCCGATTTAACTTTCTGAAGTTTGGGAACTCTGCTATCCTCATAAATGAAACTGATCCCAGTTTGTACTGGGGCTTACGTAATAGGGCACTTTAGTTGGCTTTGGAGTTGAGTATTTACTTCTGTGAAGACTCCTCTGCCTTTGAGAAGTTTAAAATTCTTACACAGATGGTGAATGATTCTTACCTTGAATGTAATGTGGGTTTCCAGTTCTGTTGTACAGGGTTTCATTTTCATTTTCCTGGGGCCACCACAAGCATTTGTGCTTCAGGTTGCCCATAAAGAGTCCCATACCAATGAGAGAAAATATGCTCAGAAAAAATAGATCTAGGATAATGGCACCAGTAAGTTTCTTTAGGCAATGGATCAGGATCCCTACCAGTGACTGCAGTCCTGGAAAGAGAAATGTATGTTTATGATAAAATAGAAATACTGCTCCTTTTTTTTTTTTTTTTTTTTTTTTTTTTTGCGGCACCAGGGATCGAACTCACAGCCTCGCACCTGCCAAACAGGTGCTTAAACTGCTGAGCCAAACTCCCAGCCCTGGTTTTTTTGAGGCAGGGTCGCACTATGTAGCTCAGACCGGCCTTGTGCTCGCGCTGTAGCCCAAGCCTGCCTTGAACTCACAACGCTCCACCTACCTCAGCCTCCCGAGTGCTGGGATTAAAGGCGTGCGCCACCACGCCCGGCTCTAATACTGCTCCTTTGAAACAAGCACATCTGTGTCTTTCTTAAGTCTCTTTATCTAGATCTAACAATGTGAATAAAAGTCAAACTTTGAAGCTTCTCTATTACTGTTAATTTACAACACCTGATGAATAATTCAGATAGAAAAATCATAATTAGCTTTTGTTTTGGTTCTCTCTCTTTATTAAAGAATAACAGTTTCTCTCTTGGATATGATTGCCTTACCAACTACCACTGTCAAAAACAAGAAAAAGTACTACATGAAGTTATAAATCAAAATAGGCTGAAACCGTTCAAACAAGAAATGATTCAAAATTGCAGTATTCTACACTGTTCTTTAATTCACTATAATAATTCAAATTTAAACAAAACCTGTGGACAAAAATTATAGTAATCAGTAATGTGAATAATATGACTGTGATAGAAGGAAACTACTTATATCAGAATTCTTACTACTTCAGAATTCTAACTCAAAGATGGACTTCTTGAAGGACTTTCATTTCTCTGCTAAATAAGAAATGTGAAATACTGAAAACAGGAAACAAAAGTTATGTAATTTTACCTCAGGTAAGATTGCTATTAATAAACAAATAACTGTTAATATTTTGGCACATAAACTAACTTTCTTCCTCTCCCTTACCCTTCCTTTGTTTCTATTTTTTCATGCTGTCTTCTGAGTTTTTATTAGTAAATAAATCTTAATATGTTGGCACATAAACTAATTTTTTTCTTCTCCCTTACCCTCCCTTTGTTTCTCTTTCTCCATGCTGTCTTCTGGGTTTTTGTTCTCTGTATATTTAGGAATTGATCAACTCAAAAATGTATGATACAATATAGTTTTGTGATACTGAAGAAATTATCAACATTTCTATGGTTGTTTTATTATCATTAAAATGAGAATACTTACTCACTTATTACTGTGATAATTGAAAATTTATTTATTTGTTTAGCTGAAAGTACGGTCTTTCTATATTGCCCAGGCTGGTTTCACGCTTCTAAAATTAAGGAATCCTGTAAGTCTAACCTCTTGAATAGCCAGAACTACAGGGGCAAGCCACCCTATACAATATACTTCTTTTTTTTTTTTTTTTTTTTTGATACCTATCTTTCCCTTATGACTCAATGTGTCTCCCCTGATTCAATTTTCTTTCTCTTGCATTTGGGTTAAATATGTCTGCTTTGAGAGATTATGTCAAATTTCAATTGTTATTTTGAACATGTAAATCTCTACACAAAAAATTATAAGTGGGGGAGACTGCATAGTAGAGCACTTCCTACCATGCCAGAAGCCATGGGGAAGCCCTGGGTTAGATTTTCAGTACCACAGAAAATAAAAAATAAAAATGAAAAGAGCATATAAGGGCTTGTTTCATCATGTAAGATGGAGAACTAATCATATTTACTTTATTACATTTTTCTATTCTATCAGTTGTCATTCGTATAATTTAGGACTTTGACAGCGTTATAATGGTAAAGCTATGATACATTTTTAAATTATGCATACTTTGACATGATTTATAGGTCAAGTAGCTTTCAAGTCTTTGCAAGGGCCTATCAGAAAGGTAAAATGCATGTGGAGGGAGTTAAGAGGACTTGGGTGGGAATTCCTGACCTAAAAGGGGAAGCTGCTCTGTATCCTTCAGAAATGAATGTGACTCATAGCTGACAATAAATTCTAAGTTAATTTAGATTTAGCAAAAATTATTGGACTTTTATAATGTTAGCATGTATTTCAAAGTTTTCTAAAAGAAATGAAGTATGTCTTGAGTTCAAGAATAGCTCACAGGTATGCCTTTGCCTTATAACCTACAAAGAACAGTAGTTTGAAATTTTTTCTGTTTCAGAGTTCATTCTGATACATTTTGGAATCAAATTTTGCCATTATTGGATATTTTATTTTCATGTGTTTCCTGACAATTATTCAAGAAAGATAGACATGTAAAATGTAAGAGCTGTTGCATGGGTCACAGTATTTTTCTGTGAACTTGACATACATGTGTAGAATTGTAGGATCACAACCTCCTTTCCCACACTTCCCCACTACTAGGAACAAGTCTAAGCATGACCTTTCCCTAGATCTGTATCTGTATCTGAGTGCTTGTAGGATTTATGTAATACCATTCTTTAATGCTTTATAAGATTTTATGCTATGTCTAAGTGTGTACTTTACTATTTCTCTAGTATAAAATGAGAACTTTGCATTTGTAAGTAAATTTTTCCTCCAGTCACAAAATTAAAAAAAAAAATGCTTTCTAACATGTTTTTGAACAATTTGCTTTTTAAATTTACCTGGCCTTTTTTCAAATTCACCAATTATGCATGAAATTGAATTCAGTTTTCTCTGTTCCATTAGTCCACCTCTTTTTTCTTATCACAGAACTTCTCTAGTCTTTCTTTACATAGTGGTATCATTTAAAGCAATAACACTCATTTTACTGCTCCTATGACCACTGAATATTCACCTTAGATGTTGTAATTTTTATTGTTTTTTCATCTTAAAGTTATTTGCCTTCATCTATTGCATTACCATGCTTTTATCTTTTGCCTGAGAAAGGTTAGGCTTTCTTGAATTGTGACTGCACAACAGATGATTTCTTTGTTTGTTCCTATCTTTACACACATCTGTGAAGTAGCAACCTCTCTGGATTTGGTGAACCTACTGTGGCACAGATAACCTTTTTTCTTTGTTAAACAGTATCATGGAGATATAATTCAGAAACCTCAGAACTCAGCTATTTAATGTGTACAATTCAATGTTTTAGAATATTCATAGGTTGTGAATCCATTACCACAATCTCCTCCTCTCCAATCTGTTTTTCTGTTTTGCTCAGACAGGACTCCACTGTAGCCTTCTTCATAGTGTTCTAGCCCATGACAGACCTCATTTTAGTATCATTACATTTGCCTTTGGGTTTCTGATAGAATAATTTCATAATACTGTTGACTTACAGCAGCCAAAAAGCTATGAGAATTGTGCCTATCAGATTGTACTCATTCAGAACAAATTAGGAGTTTGTTGGTGGGCTTCTGCCAGGATATGTTCAGAAATGGAAGTTGTAAATTAGGCCTCCCCATCTGCCAAAACTGTGAACACAATTCTTTTCTTTTTAGGAGAAATTCCCAGAACTTTATAGTATGAGAATTGCATTCTATGCAAGCACTCAAAGCAAAAAGAAATTTGTCTTATTTTATATTACTTAATTCCTGGTTTCTTGATCTGATGAGCAATGGGAGGAGGTATACAAGACATCTTTCTGAAGTATCCTCAGAAATCTAAGAAGAGTTTTATAGGCTCATATATAAAAATGCAAAAAATAAGCAATAAAAGTATAAGTGATTAATCTATAATTTGGTGTCATAAGCATTGAACCTGTACCATGTAAATAACAGTAAAATGTATTTTTCCTGCTTTTTCTGGAGAAACAAGTAAGTTTAAAGATCAGATGACTCAATAGTTTCAAATAGAAAATAGTGTCAATTTAACATTTTCTCTGAGTAACAAGGGAGTTTAAATGACTATGTGGAGGAATGTATAACACAATGAAAAAAAAATAATCCAATGACGTTTCTTACCTTGGTTTAAAGGAATAATTTTCAAAATTCTCAAAGTTCTTATACTTTCAAGCATGTGAGTTAAGTCTAGAGATGAGAACCTTGCTACAATCCTGTAGAAGTAAATTAGAGTTATTCAGAAGTCATACTGAGTTATTCAGAAGTCATTTGCTATTTATGTTCAGCTTTTATGCTCTTTGAAATTTATTTTAAAATTATATATTGAAGCATTTTACTTATTCAGATTATTCCCACTTTTCAAACAATTTTATTACCATTTAGAAGACAGAAATTGTTATAAAACAAGGAAGAAATGTAAACATTAACCAATAAACTTTAATTATGAGAGTTTATAACAATGTCACGGTGGATAGCCTTACATATTAAATATTCTACACTATTTTTGTCAGTACTGTGTTATTGTATTACTGAAAATACAGGTAAAATAAGAAAACAATACATTTTTAAAGGGGGGACTCACTTGAAGCATTTACAACTGTTAATGGTGGTAATTATGAGAATAATGATGATGAGAGTGATAACCAGGAGGGTATTAGTGGTCACAATGACGCTAAGTAGAGATTGACTATAGAAGGCAGGGCGCATTTCAGTTTAAGGCACAGGCTCTTGAGTCAGACTGCCTGCATAGAAATGAAGGCTCCATCATTTCTGTCTGTATGACAGGGAAAAGATAACTGATCTTTCTCCCTGAGTATCTTCAACTGGAAACTGGGCAAAATAATATTTCTTGATTCAGAGACTTGTAGCAGAGATTAAATGAGACAACCTATCTAAGTATATAAAAAAGCACCTGGGAAGCAATGTTAGCTAAATTAGCTACATATTATCTGGTAATAAGAAGAATAAAAGACATAATTATAGTAATAGTAGAGATAGTAATAACAATTACAATGATATTTGCTATTTTTTTATTGTTGGGAATATAGCAGACACTGCTTATATTGTTTATAAAGGTTTTTTTTTTTTCAGAAAAATTGACCACTAGAAAACTACAAATAGAATGTCATTTAAAATTATTTTTAATCAGAATGTGATGCCTGTGAGCATTTCCATATCTATAAAACAAAATACACTAAATGAAAATATTGAAAAATAGACATGAAATAATTAGAATCGTACATAACACTACAGAAAATTCATATGTGTTTAAAATAAGCTCGAACTGTAAATCAGGAACAAAATAAAAGACAGATAATAGGAAGTAGGGAGGATGCCTTTCTCAAATTTCAAGGTGATCAAGTGATGGGGGGAAGTAAAAATTGGAATTGGGATGTGTTGTGTACCCGCAGCAACTTTACACAAGGAATGTAAACATTACATACTGCAAAAAAAAAAAAAACTAATAAAAATATATAAATACATACAAAAGATTAATTTTAAAAATACCTTATTCTTATAGTTAGTATATTTACTAGTCTCAAGGAATGTGGCTAAATGATATGTTGACAGAGAGACTGAAAATTAAAGACCTTAGGATACTGTTTTATGTCTATGGGGAATTTTCTAATTGCTAAAAAAACCACATGAAATGCACAAATTCCAATGCTAATAGTCTTTCTAAGAATAAAAAAGTAGAAAATCTCCTGTTCCTTTCATTTTCATCAGATACACTGAGGACTAGTATAGAGGTCGCTGCCTGAGAGACTCACTATGATTTATGAAATATTCTGCACTTGCAGACATTTTGCAAGTATAAGTCTTCGAAGACCTCAATTTTTAAACTGGAAGCATTATTTTCACAAAGCATTAAGATGTTTGCCACTTGAAGAAATACTTACTCAAACAAAGTCACACTGAGATCAAGCCAGTTCCATGGATCTCCAAGGAAAGAAAAAGGTCCTGCCCAGATACCTCTTGCAATGACTTTTACAAGTATTTCAAATGTAAAAATTCCAAGCAAAGTATGCCTGCAGAAAAATTTTTATCAATAGTAAAAGTAAGAATAGCACATTGTCCAACCTGGAATATTATGTGTGTGATAACTATATGATATTTGAAAGTAAGTCATGAACAAGTGAACCCATATCTGTTTGGCAGACCCAAAACAACCAATCAGATAACAATCAATACAGTATGTGCCCCTTGAGCCTCAGCACAGTGCTTTTAGATAGCTGTATCTTTTCGATGGCTGTATCTCATGGCATCAGCTATGAAATTTGACCGCCAAATTTCTTCAGCAAGTCTTTCAACATGATGCTGGGCTTTTCACATTACTTAGGTTAATTATGAAAATATCAAGTTTACTCCACATGGGAGTGCATAATAATTAATAATAACAACTAAAGGAGTATGCGAGACCTAATTTATGATCAGTTTATAAAGGAATATTTTGGTGAATCAATATTAAGTACACCTTCCAAAGTCAATAATTTTTAAGAATGAAGTTCAGGAAGTAACCTCAAGTAAACTGTCTTTCCTAGAAAATTTAATGGGTCTTTTATCATTGTAGTCTTATGCAAGTGAGACTAGTTGTATCTCTTAAGGAAAAGAAGTAGAATAGAATATTAACAATTTCTTAATAGATGGAAGGTCTTATGAGCTGGAAAAAGGCATGTGTGATGTTGCCATAGTAAAGACCCCAGGTACTGAAGCATTATATTGATCATTAATAGTCAAGTTTAAATAAAATCCCATCTGTATGATACAATGAAATAAATTTATAGTTAAACAATCAAATATGAATCTAATTTACTGAAAAATAGATGTAATTAAAAATCTAATTAAGAATAATGAAAGAGCAGAAATATCCTAAAATTGATGAAATAATGTTTTAATTTAGAAATTTCATTCATTATTATACATATATAAATACTACTCTATATATTATAATTATGCTACTATATATAAAGTATAAATATCGAATTGTGTAATGTTATATAATGTAACATACAATTTATTAAAATATGATATTAAAATAGATAAAATAGAATTTTAGAAAAAGACATTATTATATGGGATAGTATGAAAATAAAATTATATGGCTTACTCTACTGCTGGTACCCATTCTGGCAAATTAGTCATGGTCATGAATAGGCAGTCAGTGAGGACACTAATTAAGATTAACAGTTGGAAAAGAGTAGGTCACAGTCAAGGAATAATGAGTAATAAATAACATTTGAAAAGATATATAATTCGTGTTCACATGAAATAAAATATATTTGCAAGTGTTCTCTCTTTCTCTCTCTCTCTCCCTCTACATATATAATTCTTGTTAAAAATCTATGGAGATACGAATCAATATATGTTAATTTCTACTACCACTGTGGGTACTAGAAAACATACTTTATAATTTTATATATGAAATACTTCATACAGTATAATCCAGCTTGCAGTGTAATGTGAGATAGCAATCAGAACAACAAACATTTGCAGGAATAGTTGACTAATAGAATAATTGATTTAGTATTAATGCCCTTTAAAACACACTCAAGCCAAAAGGAAAGGATATGGATGTATCAATACTTTGATAGTTGTTCCTCTAATAGTACTGAAAGGAGATAAAGTACAAAAGATGGAAGCAGCATTGAATCTGAAGATGGTTCTATTTTTATTCAATACCATGAAGGTCTGTAAGGAGAAGAAAATCAAGTGAAATTGGAATGCAGAACTATAATAGGATCAGTTATGAAATACACTCCTAATGATTAGAACAGTTATACTTTTCTGTTAAATATTCTGTTACAACCTAAATCAAATGGAAATGCATTTATTATTTTTATTCATAATTAGGCTTAACTGCTCATCTACATTTTTTGTTTTATTTTACTAACATTATACTGAAGACAAAACCAAGGACATTAAAAAATACAGTTCCCAAGTTAGTGCTGGTCTTCTTGCCGTGGTGCACATGGCGCAAAAGCTTTAAGGATGGATTATTGGAAAAAGGGCTGTTTTCAACAGCATCATGTTACTTAATGGTTTGAGTTGTAAAGTCAGTTTAGACAAATGCCAGATTAATTTTACTTATACACAGTACTCATCGCCCCACCTTTGTTTAACTATGTTAGATGCATGTTGACATCTCCATGACCTCATCCTATTTCCCACAAGTTACAGCACAGCTGAGTTTCCAGTTACAGCATCCCTCATCCTTTTCTCTGTTCCAGAAGCAATCTCTATCCTTGCCTCTACATAAAACATCTTCCCTTTATTAAAATTTGAAGTATTATTCAAGCTGTTACTCAAGTTTTTCTTTCTTAATGAAGACTCTTCCAGCTTTATTAGTCTCCACAGTCTCTGACTTCTAAGCAAGACTGTGTTAGCCTTCTGTAATTCTATAATCCTATAGTCTTTAGGATATTACATATATTAGTATGTGCCTCACATCTTCCTTGAGATAAGGAGTAAATACATGAATGTGTAAGTACAAACGATGAGTATAGGTTGAATACTTTCCTAAATTTTGACTAAACTCATCAAGTTAACTGTTCTAAATTTTGCATATTCCAGAAATTTTAAAGTTACTTCAAGACTGATGACCATAAGTAATCAGTCACCATGTTCTCATAAAACAAATCACTTATATTAATGTATATCAATATATATGTATTAAGAAGTAACAAAAACAACATAATCACAAAAGTTAATAGTTTTGATAAGAATCATAAATATGTAGTCCCAAAATAAAATACTTTGTGTGGGCTTGAATAACTTAAAATTACTTCTTTGCATGTTATTTATTCCTTATTGTCCTATCTAAATTACATTTTTTTGCACATTTGGAAAATAACACAAAAATGCAGTCATAGCAATTTCAATTAATTTGTTACCTTTTTGTTGTAGTAGTATGGGTCCACATCTTCCAAGGGCTCTGACACCATCCCTCTAGAAAGGCTTCCATAAATAAGGGGAAGCTTTTTGCCAACATCCAAGCCAGGATTTGGTTTTAAATCATCCTCTTCACTTTCCTCACTGTGTTTCTTAGTGATGTGCTGCTTTATAAGTTCCAGAGACTTTCTGCTGAAGGGGACAAGACCCTTCAGTTCTGGGGAAGCCATCATTGCCAATTTTGTACCTGTAAGAAATTAATTTTCTTCAGTTTGGTAAAGAAGTTGGGTATATTAAAAAAAACTTAAATTTACAAAAGGTTAGGATCCAAAATATTGAGACTAACAAATTGAATGACTACTTTTGAAGAACATGCTCCAGAATTTTGTAGAAATCTAAATTGTTCTGAGTTTTACTGCACTTAGCTTTACACTTCACTTGTCATTTGTAAATTGCCCAACCTACTACATATAGTCATTACATGAAAGCTCTTTATTTTAAGAAATCTTCCCCTTTAACTTTTCCACTTTAATAAAATAGTTCTAAGGTTGTTAGATATCTTTTTTGTAGTAAAAATTCAATTGTTTCACATAGGTTGTATGGAATCATTGGTATCTTCTTCTCTAAATGTAGTTTTCTTTACACCTCGCTTCTGTGAACTTTTCATATTTTTCAACACATCCTTTGACTCAATCTTAGTATACACTTTTTCTTTTTTCAGTGATAAGCATCAAAACCAGGGCCTCTTGCCCTGAACCACACACTCAGTAATATGGGTCAAACTACACTTACATTTTAACTCAGATATCCTTAAAAGTTCTGCCTTATTCTTCTGTTATATCCATCTTTTTGACAAATGCACATAAAGTTTTAATTATTGTCAACATACGATATTTACCAAATGCATTTCTCAAAGCACTTTCCTTTCCAAGATGTGGCAATTTCATCAAAGGCAGTAATTTAACAGGCAAAAGAAAAATTGTCCTCTTTCTCCAGGACAATCACTATAACTTTTGAGTTACTGCATAAAGTGAAGCTGTACCCTTTAGTACCTTAAAAGAACTAAAACAAGTGACAGCTATTTATAGTCCCACAGTTCCTTTTACCTTGGGTTTTACAGAGCTTACAGGACAACAGGTTATGGCCCTAAATGATTGGAAAGGAACAGCCAAAGCATTTAAATCCAGGATTTAAATCCAGAGGATTATTTATATTGTGGGAGCAGAAATTTTTTGATTGCTTCAGCCGCCTTCATGCCTGCCCACTCATGGTCCTTTCCACCCCATGCTCCACTTGGTGCCACGGGAGCTGCAGCAGCCCAAATTGAAGGAGAAACCAGAAAAAAATGGTGACTATGGTTGCAGAGGTGGCAATTGCAGCATCTCCCAGGGAGGTTGGCACCAGCAAAGCCAATCCAGAGATGGAGGCCATCCCTAGCAGCAAAGCAGGCACTGACCCCCTCACAGTAACCATCATTGAAGTGGAGGCATCAATTCCAGACAGTGAGCTCCTCAATGCCAGCACAGCTCCTCCACAGCCCACAGTGAGGCAGGAGCTGCAGCCAGAGTCAGAAGCAACAAGCAGGAGCCTGGGTGCCCAAATACAGGATACAGGTTTTTCTTCTGCACGAAAGACTGAATTATGGGTTGTTAGATGGGTCTTGCAAGATCATTCATCCACTCCCATTAACCTCTTTTCTGGCCAAGATCTTTTTCATTTATTTCACATTCTACAATTAACAATTTGGTCATGCCATATCCTCTGTTTCATTGGTTATTTATGTTCTCATTCCCAATTGCAAGGACCTCTCACTGAGGAAAACGCTCCAATAGACAGATTGCTGGCTATTGTCACTGTTGCTCCCTCAGAGACTATTCAACAGGTTTCTGCCTCCCATGCCACCTGCCATCAGAACACTTCTGCCTTATGCAAACAGTTCCTTTTAACCCAGGAACAGCCTCCACAAATTGTTAAACGATGTTCCTCATGTATAATATATCTTCCCTCGCTCCCTATGGGGGTTAATCCCTGAGGGTTACACCACAATCATCTCTAGCAAATGGATGTCATTCACATTTTTGAGTTTGCCTTTCTATGCTGGGTCCATGCTTCACTGGATACTTCCTCAGGATTTAGTTTTGCTTTTGCCTGCACTGGTGAAGCAGTTAACATGTCATTTGTCATTGCTTGGATGCTTTTAGTACCCTTGGCTGGCTGTATGCAGTTGAAACTGACAATGGCCCAGGCTATACAAGTGATGCCTTTCAAACATTCTGTAAAACTTTTCACAATTTTCTTTGCCATAGGAATTCCTTATAACCCTCAAGGTCTAAGAATTGTTAAACATTCTTACCATATGCTCAAAATTCAATTACAAAAACAGAAGCAGGAATTCTTCCCTACAAAATTCACACATTGTAATAGACTTCACTTGGTAGTATATACTATTAACTTTTTAAATCCTACTAGGGATGGAACTACAGTCCCAGAAAGACAATTAAATCAGGTAAAGGTAAATAAGCTAGGAAGAATCCTTTGAAAAGATTTTCATATTGGACAGTGGAAGGGACCAAGCCCAATGCTAATTTAGAGTAGATGGTATACTTGTGTCTTTCTAGACAATGCTGAATGGCCTATCTGGGTGACAGAGCATGCTATCTGGCTGTCTCAGGGACCCAGACATGGAGAAAGAGTTGATTCCACCTTTCAAGAAACTGATGCTCAGTCCTGTAGCAGTGATACCTTGGAGACCACACCATAACCAATAGTCAAGGATGGGGCCAGACCCGACTTTGGGCCAATTAAAGGAATTGACTCAAGATGCTCAGGAGAATGTAACCAACAATGGGAAACAAAGATCTGAGTAGGTGATAGTGTGTGTGTGTGGTAACTGAACTGAAAGCTTTAAGAAAGATACACAAAAGCTATCAATATTAACACAAAATTTTGTGTGTGTGTGTATATATATATATATATATATATATATATAAATTATAGATAAAATATTTTGTTCCTTCCAAATTCTTCTTGTAAGAGATCTCTGCTAATTGTCCTACAAAAAATTCAATTAATTTATTTATAATTACAAACTTCTAAGATTGTAAAAGAGTCATTATAATGCAATTTGGCAAAAATATATTTGAGTGCACTCTGATACTGGAAGCAGATTACCTGTTTTTTAAAATTTCTTTGCCATATCTGTGAACAGCTTTTTTTGATTTGAGCTCAACAATTTTTTTTTCTATTTTCCTTTCTTTCTTTTGCATTGTAGCATCATTTGTTCAAAATTCAATTTCGGTTATAGATTTAAAAAGCATGCTTCCACCTGGGTTGCCAGCTGGTCAACATGATACCAAAATTGTTTTTTTTAGAGGTCATAAGAAATTTGTTAAAGTAATTAAATGGGCTCCCTTTGATGAATAAGAAAGTGGCTACCTGGAGGTATTTGTCCAGTTCTTTTTCATTAATAAGAAGCCTCAATGATCTCCATTGCTTTATGGGGGACACCCCCAAAAAACTGTTAAAAATATATTATCATGATACATTTACATTGGTCATCATCAAAATACTAAGTTTTCTAGAAAATGAGGATTTTATTTAAAGATGCTCTGGTAAAATGGTTTTCATATGGCTATAACAATTGATTGTTATTAATTTCATGGTGCAGTAAATGTATTCATGCCTCCAGATGTACAGGTCTTCTAAAATGTAAAACAGGGATTGTTTATGATGATAGACTTTTCTTTCAGATTCAGACACTTGCCTTTCTTTTTTGCTCCAGCTACTAGTTGCCAAGCCAATATGAGATCATCTATAAAAAATTAATTTTAAAATGGGGGAAAGTTTCTAAGATGTTTATCTTATATATGTGTTATTGCACTCAAAGATGCTCAACTGTGGTACAGTTCAGACAATGTCACAAATTTCTTCAATGACATCCCATTGAAAATCAACAAGTTAGATGAAAACTCATGCACTAGATAGGGATAATTGACTAAAAGGGTTATTTTATGTCAAAATGGAAATTTGAGTATGTTAAAAAAAGTGATCATGAATGTCATGCCACAATATTATGTATGGCCTTGATTTCTAATTTTCTGTGTAAAATACGTAAGTGTTTTCTGTTAACAGTCTACAGGGATTCAAATACTAGAACATCCATAGTTGGTAGATGTAATAGTTCTATTTTGTATAATATTAAGATCACCATACCAAATACAATGTAATGTCATTAACATTCTCTTCTGGTTGCTCAACAACCGAGATTTGGAGACCAAAATCTAGAAAGATAGATGGACTAGGAGGACAGTCAATATTTTGGCCCTGGCCCTCCAAAGTCAATGAGGGCCAAGGACATAAGAGAACCTCTGCTGTGATATCCTATAACTCAGTGATTCCTCAGTCTTCTGACTAAGGAGATTGTTAGACCATTAAGAAAAGTGATCAATGATGTATAGTATGCCTAAGGAGAGTCACTATGAGAAAAAAGTATCCTAAGCTTTTACCAAAAGCAACTTAGTCAAACAATGTTTGTGACTCACCCAGATGGCTGACACTGACAGGAGAACTGAGAGATACTATGCATGGTTCCAAGGTAGATCCTGAGGGGACTTAACTGACCTTGATAGATAGCAAAAATTTAATTTTAATTAATACAGGTGTCACCTTAACTTGGTCTTGCACATCCAGCAGAAAAATATAACCACAAAATTTATAAAATAATGCCATAGAAATATGCTAACTATAAAAGAAACTCAAATCACTAAGACTTTCTGACAATTTCCAGCTACACCAGTAATTGACTATTGTTATGGATTAATGGGCTGTGTAGAGTTAAATTGCTAAATGCAGGGACCTAAAATTCTTGGACTAGGAATTTTAACCTAAATGAGTAAGTTCACTCAGAATAAAAAGGTTTTGAGAATGAGAAGGTCTTCTGCAGAGTTCTCCAAATACAGCTCCTCCAACTTCAATTGACTTCCCATTGCTTACAATTAAAAACCAGGAAAGGGGAAGATGTGGAGGGAAGCTGTAGCTGGATATCCATCACACACACAGGGCTGGAGCAAGGCTGGTCTGGAGAACAAAAGGTGCCTGAGCTGCTCCACCCCAGAGAACATTAGGCGCCTGGAGCAAGTAAAGCAAACAGGTTGCTAGGCAGAGGGGTGTCACATGACATCAACCTGCTGAATGTATAAATAAACACACTGTGGTCCTTAAGCAGTTTCTTTTCTCCAATTGGAAGAGAGAGCTCAACCTGACCTCAGCTTTCTCTTTTCTGACTCTAGTCTTTATTTTTTTATCCTCCACCCTGAGAATTTTGAGAGCTGCATTGTACATGGTTGTATATACAGATTTTAATAAATTAATTTACAAAATGTTTGATAATGTGAAAAAATATGAGCTAAACAAATGTGATAAGATAGATTTATAAGGAAATGTCCAAACCTCATTTGACTTAAAATTATGATACACTTAAGCCCATAATATTCTACATGACTTATTCGATATACCAACAGTCTTGGTGGTGAAAAAATAGATTAGTAGAAACAAATGAAATAAATACAATCATGAATTTTAAAATCAGATAAACCTATTATCTTGGTTAGTTTTCTTTTATTGCTGAGACAAAATGCCTGACACCAAAAATGAAGGAAGGAAAGGTTTATTTAGCTCACTGTGAAGGTTTCAGTTCATAATCAGCTGTTTCAAGACAGGGTGGCACGGCACAGTTCAATACTTCAAGGCAGCAGCAAGCAAAAGCAACCAGAGCAAAGGTGGGGGGATAACTAGTATCTTCTCCTCCCTTACGTTGTACACAGGGCACCCCCTCTTCCAGTGTTGATGTAGGACTCACAAAATCTCCTTGCCCTCCTCTTGCACAGGATGAGAAAGTCTGCAAAGTAAGAACCCTGACTCCCTGCTGAATCTATTAGTTAAACTTCCAAATTGCTCAAATTGACATAATGTATTAGCCATAACACCTATAATCAAATTTCAAATATTGTGTGATGTTTTGGGGCACCTAATGTCTTGAAGATGTATCTCCTGTCACAAAACTGGAATTCCTTCTTGGTTTAAATAAAGATATTTTTAAAAATTGGTAAAAATGCCTTGTACAATCATTGACCCATAACAGCAAATAATTTGAATTTTAAATTGTGATAAAATGTGGTATCTTAGAGTAGTGGGACAGATGTAATAGTATCACATAGAGTAGTGCTACATGTAAGACTTAGAAATTTTAACCTGACTGCACAAGTACAGTACTGAGATGCTTTTGTAACAGAAAACTGTCAAAGGACTTTACTTAACAATAACTAGAATGCAAATAAATACTGACTTGTGCCTGCCAAGAAAGCTAATATTACCTTCTTTTTTATTGATTGAAGATAGAGGAGGCAAACTTTCTGTACTCTGTGCTAATCCATGAGCAGGTACAGAATCTGGGGAATCTTCAAGTGGTATCACAATAATGATTAAAGTAAAATGACATGGTATTGAGACCATTTAAAAAATAAATGATGCCCAATAATTGAGGCAGAAAAGGTGCACATGAAATGTTACCATTTTCAAGACTCTGAATGACTTTCATATGGAAAAGAGACTTCCACATTTTCAGAAAGAATGTACTGAAATCAATGAACAGATGACAGAATAGATTTAGTTCCAGATAATAAAGAACTTCCCAAATAGCTGTCAGAAATGGAATAGGTTGATTTATGCATTAGACCTGTCTCTTAATTGGCAATAAGAAACACTGACTTGTTGATAGTTGGATGGGATGATTGTGACGGATTCAAATATTGATTGATAATATCAGTACTTTTAACATAAGAAAGTTCCAAAATTATAAACGCTTAGATTGAATTTGTTTCAAAATATCACATGATCTAAAATTTGGATTAAAATATAAGCAAAACTAATTCTACGTAGCATATTTGTACATCTTTTTGGGCTACAGTGAAAATAACTAAAAAAACAGTGGCTGTGGGAAAAATCACATAGCCCACCAGTATTTGTTATTGGTTCATTTCTTGATAACAGCCATTCTTTCTAAGGTGAGATGGAATTTCAGCACTGTTTTAATATCATTGCATGCTTCCTCTGATGTCTAACGAACATAAGTTTATGCATGTTAAGACTCAAATAGAATTTCCATGCAGTCCAGCTATTCTCCTCCTAGGAGAATGTCTTGAATGAGTCAAAGACATTAGATTACAGAGAAACATGCATACCCATGTTAATAGAAGTACAACTTATAACAGCTAAATGTTGGAAGCGAGCTATATGTTCATCAACAGATAAATGGATAAAGAAAATGTGGCATTTATACATAATGAAATACTACTTTGCCATAAAAAATTAGAGTCATTTGTAGGAAAATGAATGTACCTTGAGATCATAATGTCAAGTGAAATAAATCACATGGACAAACATAAATATCACAGAATTTTCTCTTAGAGGAGAAAGACACAGTACAAATTTAAAGAGCAAAAGAAAAGGTAGATAATAGGGAATAGAGAGATAGATCTATTGCAAAAGAGAAGGAAATAAAGAGATAGAGGGAGCATAAGGGACAAGAAAAAAAAGTGGTAAGAAACAGAAACCTGATGCGTCGTGTACATGTACCAAATCCCCATGAGGACGGTAATCGTCATTTACTGCAAACATGTACTAATAAAAAAATTTCAAAGACTATTGTTCTTAAAAGTATACAGAAAGGGAGGCTTCAAACTTACTGTAAATGGACTTAATAGAAATAATCTAGACATTTTTCAGCCTTAAGATTCATCTGTTTTTATTTCACAGTCAAAGTAGAACATCCATTTTTATAATCTGTTACCACTCTATACTAAAATAATCTTGGACTTCTCGTTTTTCTATCCATTAGCTAAGAGACTTTAATAAAATTTCTGAGCCTTGTTTTCCTGATATGTGCAATTTGGAATCCTTCATATATCTCACAATGCTATAAAGATTAAATCAGACAACAGAAATCTCATACCATGGTTCGGGCTTCATCGGCATTGATATCTCTCTCAACAGAAGTACTTATCTTTATGACTCTTTTAAAGACAATTTTGATGTTGAATGAAACTACTGTGAATTTTTGACCTGAAGAATGAATGGCTAGCAGGCATTATCTTTTATAGCATTGAAAAGCAGTCCAAGCATGTATCAAATTCAATTGGCATACATTTGACTTCTAGGTGGTTGAGAGCAGACTCTAAATTATTAATTACTGAATCAT
The DNA here is from genome assembly GCA_004363535.1 of Dasyprocta punctata. Classification (NCBI taxonomy): domain Eukaryota; kingdom Metazoa; phylum Chordata; class Mammalia; order Rodentia; family Dasyproctidae; genus Dasyprocta; species Dasyprocta punctata. The sequence goes on from RJWM01000684.1 coordinate 44,385, forward strand.
AGTTCAGTAAAAGCATTTTTGTGGGGAATTTATATAATATGGTTCTGTCACTATGCTTTCCAATAAGCTATCTTAATACAGCATTAATGCCTGAAAAACACAGAAAGATTAATAGTTAATATGTCCATTAGACTGCCTTTCTAAAAAATTGAACAATGAAAGTAAGCTTTTGGCAATAATTACATCAAAGCTCATGCTTTTTCTGTACAATCTACCTCTGCCATTATTTTATGCTGTTAACTGAAGTGGAAGTCATTTCTCTTAGATATCAACTGACAGCTGAAAAACCAGCAGAGGTACAGGGATATGGGTTGAATTTTTATAGAAAAATATTTTTCTCCTTGGTTCTGAACCATAATTTACCACAATATTCTGGTAGTTATGATCACTGTTACTGAGTGGTTATCATTTGTGGAGCATGAAATTAGATGTCTCTAATTGCATTCTTTGATTTCTCATATCGGCCTTGTGATTACTATTTTATAGATGAGGAGTCAGAGTTGATCAATTTTTTTGGATTCTCCATCACCATACAGCTGGTAAGGTGGTGGAGGTAAATGCTAACAGAGTTGTTTTACCATCTAAATTTAAGTAGCTTTAAACTACAACACAAGAAATATTTACAATCTATACATATTTTGTGTAAAAGCAAACAATTGATACCTCAGTATGGCAACTTTAGAAAGGTCCAAAAATCAAGGAGTGCACCGAGATAATTTAGCTTCCAAGTTCCATCACTGAATAGTTGATAGGTTAATGTCGGTGGGCTTATCTAGAAATTTTTTTTCTTTTGCTAGTGATACCAAAGTAAAATATTTTCAGTTTTGCAAAACTGAAAGTGAATGAGTATAGTAAATATTAAATTGGGTAAGACAAGATGCTGTTTAACATGGCAGCCCACGATTTACATTTAGGAAATTTGTTATAGTATAAATAGTGGTAGGAGATTTGCTATTGAAGTGAAAGACAGAGACAGATGCTATACATTATAACCTCTCTAGCCTGTCAAGGACCTAAAATATGATGACATGATCTCAGCCTGCTTCACCAAATGCACCAACTCAAGTTTTATAATCTGGTTTTGCAAAGGAGACAGAAATTAGAGCCACACCTTTCAGAAATTTCAAGAGCAAGAGTAATATCGGAGTCAATGATCCTGGTTGTGACTCAGTCTTTCCTTAAGTCTATTAAAAGTTAGGTTTTCATCCATCACATGGTCTTGTTTCTCCAGACTGATTTTGCTACTGTTATTAAAAATATTCCAAAGTATTACTATGTGATTTGATAATTAGTTAGAGGCAGAGATTTGTGACAAAGCCCACTCAAAATGATAAGTGAAAACTCTAGGTACTGAGTATGTAGGTGCTATTTACACATTTCTGTTTGAACTATTACAATATGAATATTTGGGGAAAATGTTTAGTTGTGAAAGTATGTATTCTGAATTCAAATCTGTGTGTTACTACCCTCTGACTTTGACCTTAGGCAGGACACATAACCATTCCACGCTTTGGTCTATTCAACTATGCAGAGGGAATAATCAGAATATGTAATTCTGAGAGTAATATTAGCATGGATGGAGTTAGGAAACATAAGGCATCTAGAACCCTGACTGTTAGGTATTATACAAATGTTTACTGTTATTTTTAAGCCTTTGAGCATAGTATTTTTATGTGAATCATCTTTAGAATGGAAATAACCATCTTATTTATGGAACTTTTAAAGATAAAATGCAGAATGTACAAACCAGAAAGGCATTCCTTGTTCTTGGATAGGCAGAACTAACATTGTCAAAATGGCCATATTACCAAAACATAATGTATAGATTTATTGCAATCCTGACAAAAATGCCATAAAGTTTTTTGATAGAACTAGAAAAAATAATTCTAAAATTGATTTGAAAACAGAAAAGACACAGGAGAGCCAAAACATTCCTGAGTAACAGGAGCAAGCAGGAGGCATTATGACCCCAGACTTGAAGTTACATCACAAAGCCACATTAGTAAAAACAGTACGATACTGGCACAAAAACACACATATTTACAAATGGAATAGAAAAGTTGATACACAAACAAACCCAAGCACCTTTAGCCTGCAGGTTTTTACCAAAGGAGCTAAAAGTATAATCTGGAATGAAGACAATCTAACCATGGTGCTGGGAAAGCTGGGAGCCTACATGCAGAAGAATGAGTTTTGATCCATATCTCTTATACCATAACAAGAATCAAATAAAAATGATTGAAGATCTATATATAAAAACAAAAACACTGCATCTATTCAAAGAAAAAATTGCTTGACATAGGCATAGGAAAAAATTCCCTGATCAGAATCAAATTGTACAGGAAATAATACCAAAAATTAAGAAATTGGACTTTAAGTTAAAAAGTTTTTGCACAAGAAATAACCCATGCGGTGAGTAGACAACCTATGGATTGGGAAAAATACTTTGTCAGTTACTCCTCAGATAGAGGATTAATATTTAGAATATATAAAGAACTCAAAAAATAGACCACTAAGAAACATACCTGCAAAAAGTACACAACTTAAATGAGCAGACACTTTAAAAAAGAAGTACAATTGACCTGTAATATTCTAGACATGGTGGTGCACATCTGCAATTCCAGCACTTGCGAGGCTGAGGCAGGAATATTACTTTGAGTTCAAGGTCAGCCTGGAATGCATAGTGAGATGCTAAGTCAAAATTAAATAAATAAATAAATAAATAAAGCAAGCAAACACATACATTAAAAAAATGTCCAGCATCTTTGGTCATTAGAGAAATGGAAATCAAATAAACACTGAGATTGCATCTTAGTATGAGAATGGCCATTATCAAAGATTGAAAAAACTATAAATATTGGTGAAGGTGTAGGAAATAAAGGAAACCTTGTATCTTGCTTGTGGAAATATAAAATAGTACAACGACTTTGGAAATTAGTGTGGCAATTTCTCAAAAATTAAAAATAGCAATTCCACTTGACCCAGTTATCCCTCTTCTGGCTATCTTACCAGGAGAACTAAATACATCGTACAGTGATATATATTTATGCTTATAGCAGCACAACTCACAATAGCTAAGTCATGGTAGTGTTCCATATATCCACTAACAGATTAATAAAGAAAATGTATACATACACAATAGAGTGTTACTGAGTCATAAATAAGGATGAATTTGAGTCATTTGTAGGAAAATCAATGAATATTGAGACTAATGCTACTGAATGTGAAATAAGTCAGTCAGAAAAGGTTAAATTTTACATTTTCTTTCTAATATTACAGACCCAAAATATAAACAATTTAAAGAGCAAAATATTGTTAATGTTAATAAGTTAACAGAGAGGTAGACCCTGTAGAGTTGGGAAGCGAGTAGGTGGAAGTAGATTAGCAAAAGCATCAAAGTTGGACGTGAATATCCATCAAACCTCCAAGCTGAATGCAAACACTGTATCACAAACGTCAGAATTCACCGAGGATTGAACTCAAAACTTTGCACCTGCCAGGCAGGTGCTTAAGCCACTGAGACAAACTCCCAGGCCTAGATTTTTGAGACAAGGTCGCATTATGTAGCTCAGGCCGGCCTGGTGCTCACGTTGTAGCCCAAGCCGACCTGGAACTCACGACGCTCCTCCTACCTCAGCATCCTGAGTCCTGGGATTAAAGGTGTGTGCCACCACGCCCGGCTAGAATTTTTTTTTTTTTAAAGGGAATATGTAGCACATAGTTTAACTTCTTACTGGTAGCCCAAACAAATAATGATATACAATTATAATGATCATCTTCAACACTATAACATTCTTAAATTATTTTGTTTTTCAAAATTTGACATTTATTAAACTATCACATAAAAAGTGCATAAAAAATAAACATTTAAAAACTTTTTTACATCTTGTACACTTTTTTACTTATACATTCAATCTTTTGTAGAGAGTTTTTGGCATTATGTCTTGAATTATTAAAGTATTTTGCTTTATTCCTATCACAGGGAATTAACATTGATGGACCTTAGACAGATTTCCTTTCTTTCTCTCTTTTTTTAACCAGTTTAGAAACACACGCACGCACGCGCGCACACACACACACACACTCAAAATAAGAGATCCCTCATATATGATAAAGTTGTCAAGAAATGTCTTCTTTCTAGAAAAGGAGTTTGTCATCTGTGGAGCTCTTGAAACAATTATTCATCTACCTGTATTTACTAAAGAGACTGTTAAAAGTTCAATAAAAGAAACACCATGAGTCTCTTTTCTTAGTTGAAAGACAGAATAGATTTCCTCAGAACAAGATACCAGGAAAGAACAGAACACAATTTTCACCTAAATGCAGAAGGTAACCCCAACATTCATAACCAAAAATAGGGAAACAAAGAGCTCAGATACTGACTGGCAATGCTCGTGGCAGGTGACACCATCTCTTTTTTTTCTCAGAATAATCTCTTTTGTCATTCCTTTTTTAGGTTGGGCTTCCCTGCCTGGGAGTCAGAGAGACACTAGCCTGACATTTTCCTATGAATTCTAGCAGCTATAACAAAATCTTTATCTATAGTGTTAAGAGAATTAAAAAGCCACTGACAGAACTAGGCTTTGTTACATGGTGCATCACAATATTAATTCTTATTTACATCACATTTTAGATAATGTAAAAAACTCAATGGCATCTAGTATTTCATGGTTTCTTCTGCTTTCGGACTTTAAGATGATACTCTTCCTACTTTCATGTTGCTTCCTTTTTTTGGCTGTTGTTGTTTGTTTTGTGTGGTAACGGAGGTTGAACCCAGTGCTTGCTTTTACCTGTTTCCTCTTCTAACCAGCGTCTCCAATTTATGTTTAAACACAGTAGGCTACATTCAGTGAAAAAAATAAATAAATAAATAAACCATGCCATAAAATTCCCTTCTCTTGTTTACACCTCCCACTCAGGGTTGAGATTAATGGATGATGACTCCTAGGTAATAAGGCATAGCATACTTCTCTCTAGATTCTCAGATTCCATACACATTTTAGAAGGGGCTAGTGCTATTTCTTTTCATCATAGGCATAACCAAAACCTGTCATAATTATTAACAATGACTTCCAGTTCCAAGGGTAGAAGTATTTCTCTGCCAGAAGACTAACTACGGCCAGCAGGATGGACTTGACATACCATGGGAAACAAGTTCCAATCTTCAAAACAGATTCACGTCTTAAACTTTTGGGGGCATACCTTGATGTTCTTGAATTCTTCTTGCACTTGCATCTCTACAGTGCGGCCACATTTTTCTTTTAGCAACTTTTTTTCCCTGCTTACAAGTTTGTTTCCCTCTTTTCCAATTTAAGTGACTTTTGGTTTATGGTTCTTATTTTTAAACTATCTGAAATTGTGTTCTGTTCATAGGTCAGCAAAATTTGACTAAAGCTCTTCAGTGTATCTGTCAGATTTAAGATTACTGTATTCTGGGTCCTAGTTCTGTGCTTTTGCTGCCTTCAGATTTCCAGATTCCTTAACTTTAGCCTTCCATATGTCCTTTGTCCTCGTCCCTCTCTGACCCCTCTGAAAAACGCTGGAATGTTCTATCAAGTGGGAAAAAACGTTTTAAACAAGAAAGTCTCTCTATGATATAATCATATTTATACACATATTTATTTATTTTTCACTTGTTTTGGGCTCTGAGGAGGGAGCACAGGGTGTGTTGTTCTATATCTTCAGTTCTTTTGAAATTTTTTAAAAATTTATTTTGAGATTGAGTGTTGCCGAGTTGCTTAGGCTGACTTTGAACTCATGATTTTCCTTCGTTAGTTATCCAAATGCTGGGATTACAGGTACTTGCCCTTATGTCTAGCAATTTTTTATCTATATATTTTAACCTTTTTATTCCTGATACATTAAACTAATTTTCTGTAAAAGATCATTTTTACAGTTTGATATGTCTTATATGGCAATAAAATAAGTCAAGGTGTTATTTTTATATACTTCAATTTTTTATTTGGGCATAGTATTTGTACATATTTCTGAGGCATAGTGTGGTATTTTGAGTCAAATATACATTTAGTGTTATACCTTTTACATTAATTTATGGAATATACACTTTTTAAGTGCTAAGCATAGTATAAGTGCACTAGAAGTATTAATGCAATAAAATCACTGAATTTAGGAAAGGAAACATAACATTAAACAAATTAGAACCTAGTGTTTGATCTTGCTACAGCAAGAAAGTCTAACCTATTCCCGCACTCTCCCCTCTGTGAGATGGGCTATTACACAGATTTAAACAATGTAAAAAAAATATTAAAGCTTCAAGAGACATAGGGACTGAAATAAAATTATTTCAAACAGCAGAGAACCTGGATTTTACAGATTGTCAAATTGTCTAATATCTGAGAATAATCAAATAATGTCCATCTCCTTGAGGAAGTGAGTTGTCTAAGATATTAAGCATCAGAATGACACACTTCATTAACATAGTAAGATGAGAAATACACAAATAGTGCCAGAGGACCAGGCCAATTTTAATGTATATACTGTTGAAGCGAGTACTAAAGGACCAAATCAAATTGCCCTACCTACTTTTTGATTGTAAATTTGCAAGAGCAATGTCTGTATAGGAGCTTAATGCACTCAAAATAGCAGGAAAGGACTCAAGTTAGTGGTGCTAAGAGCTTCTCAGGGGTCTCCTATCTCACTAAGAAATACTACTATGACAGAGTTAAAGACAATAGAAAAAGAGTTTGCCAAGGACACAAACTAAATCTGATTCTGAATTAAATGTTTCTACTTGACTTTTCAAAGACAATGGTTTAAACACACATTCTAAACTAGTCAATTTCCCCAATGTCTTCAATGTTCTCAGAACTTGCGCTTGTAAAGTTGTGAAATCATCCTCTAGGATTTCTAAATTATGCCTTGTTACTCCAAAAAAAGAAAAAAAAATCAAGTTATAAAGCTACAAATTGTCCTAGAATTCCAGTCTATTACATCCTTAGCCAAAAATTCCTGGCCAGTGGCCACATTAGGAGTCAACAAGTGAAAGAAATGTCTGTCATTTCCCAGAAAAATACAAAGGAGTCTCTAATGTAATGTATATCTTGCCCTGAATCCTGAAGTCCTTCATAAAACTAATCCCTGAGATGCAAGACCTGATTTCCCTATCTGTTAAAGACAAAATTCCCAAGTATTCTATGGGTTTCTTGAGAACAGTTCAAAAATAACTCCTTAGTCCAGGTAATGGATTTCTTCCAACCCCCATTGTTGCTCGTCTTCTCATAACCTAAATTAATGACCAGACAGAAAAATTTTGAAGCACTTGTCATTATAGACCAAGCACAAACCTCTAATACCTAGTGTAGCTTTGAATTAGCTTGATATTTGACACAGAATCTTCAACAATGTACCAGACTCTGAGTGGCTGACTAGATATGACAATTTCTAATCTATGGATCACAAATCCTGGAGCCTTCAAAAGGACAGAAATGGTGAAAGAACCAACACTCTGGTGCTGAGAAATGTAGAGAGAAATATCCTCTCAGCATAGCTGATGTAAATCATACTAGCTCTTGACTCCATATCAGCAATTTCCTGGGAATGATAGTAAAAACCCAGGCCTAATAGTAAAAACGTAATAGTAAAAACGTGGCCTAATCTAGGCAACATCAGAATTTCTTGGGTTTTATCCCCTTGAAATGAATCTGACATGGCCTGCTAAGCATCATTACAATTCTTTGGTTATTTTTCCTTATTAGATACTCCCTGTATGAAGGGTGAATCATTAACTGCAGTTTCTTGGACAAATATCTAATTAACAACATTCCTTCTCCAGAAAGACCACGTTCTTTTCATCTCTTTGGTCACCTCTTTCCCTCATCTTTCTATTGATTTATTTATTTATTTTGTGGCACCGGGGATTGAACTCACAACCTCCCACTTGCCAGACAGGTGCTTAAGTCATTGAGACAAACTCTCAGCCCTCCCTCATATTTCTAGTTTTCTTCATTTACCAAGTGGCTGTTTAGCAATAACCTTATCATGCTGGCATTCAAACCACAAGGATCTTGTCATAACACTACTTTAAAGGTAGAAATAAAAAATAATAACTGCCCAACTAGGACATTTACCTTTTCCTATGACTCCCAATTTGCCTCTGGGATAGTTTTGTTTTGTTTTGTTTTGTCCTACTTCTTCTTTACAGTGCACCCAGTCTTATCTTTAAATAGTGTGACCAAAAGTTCCATGTGGCTAGGAATAATTTGAGTATATGCCTGTTGATAAGGACAAGTTATTCATGATATACTCTTCATTTTTAAAGAGCATTCTGAGTTGGATGATAAACTGTTCATCTATTGAATCAGTGAACCAATGTTGGGCCCCTAAGAACTACTTCAACATCATGTCACATCAGCAGCCACAGCTGCATCTTCTTAAAGACATGTACAACGAGGGAAAAGAGGAACATCAGAAGTAAGTTGTTTTCTTTCTCTTCCAGTTTGATTTACTGAGTAGAGTCTGCCAGCTATGCAGCAAGGCTGCCTGGACAGATTTCCCGTAGGTAGGAGAACACGCAGAGAAGGCACAGCCTCTTTATGCCCATTTTTGATATCTCAGGAAATTGAAATGATCACATCTAAAAAAATCAAGCTATATGCTTTCTGGGAACTGGAGTTGATACTAGGAAAGAGAAAACAAATGTTTAATTTGTCTTGCCAAAGAGAATGGTAAATTTGTGGTATGTACTGTACATATGTTTATACATGTGTGTATGCATATACACATCCCTAATGCATTTCTAAAAAAAAAGTTAGAAGAAAAGAATATAGCCCATTGAGCAAGATAATGTAAACAAATAATGAAGAAAAATCATACAAATTTGGGACATTACACTCATAGAGTAAGCATCATATCCCAAATGTCAGTTTCACACTGACATGAATAGAATATAAGGTTAAAACAACTTCTCAGTCATTTTAAATTATTCTGAAATGACTATGCTGGATACCAGGTAAGAACAGTGTATTAAGCCTGTTGCACCAATGACACTCAAATAATAGTAATAATAAGGTCAATAAAATAAGTTAACTGGGAGGATGAAGGTACCATCTGCATAAAGTTCCAGAGAAAATACAATCAATAAAATAGAACCTATGTAGTTGAGACTGTAGAAATCATACTTGTTGACCATTTCAGCTGTTTAATGACCATTTAGGTATACTTTTTGTGGGACTATTTCTCTGTAGTTAGAAGATGTATTATGCTTTGTATTTCTTTTTTGATATATTCCAAAATGATTCACAGCTAAATTCTCTGATGCAAACCCCTTTCCCTTAAAACTCTCTAACAAGAATCCTTTGTCGCTGCAGGGTTTATAACTCAGATGATATTTGAAGCAATGGTTTTTAATTTTAATGGGAGGCTGTGAAAATATAATCATTGATGTCTAGGAAGCAGAAGACTCTGAGAAAAGATCATTGAAGCTATAAATTTCTTAGCATAATCAATAATGTTAATGGTAAAAATCTGTTGAGACATAATGGAGATGCTTCTCCATGGAAATGATTTTTGATAGACTAGCTTGTGGAAGTAATGGGTACCCTCACACAGTTCAGCTGAGAGTGTGTATTGGTGTTTTGATGTTTCTTAAGGGTAATTTGTCAGTAATTTCTCAAATAAAGTTTATTGTACTCTGGCCCAGTAATTAATCTGCCTGATCAAAATTCTTATAGAAGTTTAAGAAGTCACATTTGCAGATATGTTCATCATATCACAATTTTAGTTCAAAACAGGAGAAATAAACTGTTTGCTCCAAGGAACTAACATTATAAATTATGCTGCAATGAAGGAATATTAGTCAATAATAAAGGAATAAAACAGATATATCTGTGCTCAAAAATAATCAACAAATCAATTACTAAGTTAAAAATGTAAATTTGAGAAGTTGCATCATTCAGTATTGAGCAAAGCTTAAAAATATTTTTTATTTTGTAAGCTAACAACATTGCATGTTTTCATTATGTACAGCATGATATGATGAAATATAGTTACATTACAGAACAGTTAATTCAAGATAGTCAACAAACTCACTACTTTATGTAATCATTTTGTGGTGATAACACCTAAAACTCACACTCTGCATTTCCCGGAATGCAATATATTGTCATTAAATATAGTCACCTTGCTGTACAATAAATCTCTTGAAATTTCTTCCTCCTCACTCTAATCATGTATTCTTTCACCAGTCTGTCCCTAACTCCTCTGTGAACCACCCCAACTTCTGATAACCACTGATATGATCTCTTCTTCTTATAATTATATACAGCCATCTACTTCTTTTTTTATAATTATGTACATAAAATTACAAGTGAGAGAATCAGCATGATATTTTCCCCATTAGAAATAACTAAAATATCTATGGAAAAGTACTAAAAAACTGTTACAGACTTCTAGGACTTTTGGTTAATATTTTTATAGTACTTACACACAACTCATAATATATGTACTGCTAAAACTCTGAAACAGAAAGTTCACGCACTCAAGTTTTGGGAATAAAGGACAACTGAACGGAAATGGCACCAATCTACCTGGAAATTTGTAGCCATTCAGGTCAAAAGAACTTTAATTTCTCCCTTGACTTCAGTCCATTTTGTTTTCTGCTTTTGGATTATTTTTCCACTTTGATTGGTTACTTCCATTTTGGCTTTGACTATTTGATGCTAGCTGATATTTTTCAAAATGCAGTGAGGTTTTACATTTATTAATGTTAGGAGAAGAAATATGTTCTGGAAAGTGTGAGCCAATTAAAAGTAGGAAGAGAAGTATATTCTGCAGGATGAGAGTGGACCACTGTGAAGAAAAAACACAGTGACCAAGGTCTAACAGTGACCATCTGTTTTTATGAAAAATCAAAACAACATTTCATAGCCAAAAAATAAGAGAATAACAGTAGTTACTACACTGTGTATCATTACCTTCAAACTACTTACCCAGAGTATAATACATCAACCAAAAAGATTCTTACAAAAAAGAATCTAAACAGATAAAGTATTTGCCTCTGGCAGGAAGTTTATTCAGCCTAAATTAATTGACTTTTTTCACTTTTTCCATGAACTGGGATTCTGACTGTGTCTGTATTCTGCTCCCAGATCAACATATGTTGACTTTATATCCTATTCTTCAATTTATTCATTTAATTCTGGACTCCAATCTCATTCTGGCAATTTCAGGCAACACATTCCTAGAATATGTTATCCTGAGGAAGAAAATTATAAATAAGCAACTTTCTCAAATACATTAATGTGCATTACTATTTTTCAGAATTTATTTTCTTGTTAATTCATAAATAATAAGTGTACGTTTTATAAGGTGCAATGTAATGTTCCATAACTGTATTTATTATGGAACTATTAAATGAAACTAATTAACCATACCCACCACCTTACATATTTATCATTTCTTTGTGGCAAGAATAATTAAAATTATTCTTAGCAATTTTGAAATATAGATCATAGATGGGTCAAGAAGTATATACCACCTGGAAAAGTCCTCAAATGAAAATATTTCCTTCAACCTCATGAGTTTCCTTTTAATGCAGACATAAGACCTCACTTAGCAGGTATTGGTTAACCCACACGAAGAGAAGAGGACAAAAGTGGAGAAAAATGAGATAAGTTTAGTCCTACGCAGTGCTGGATGACTGTGCATGGCTGATAGCCTGTGAAGGTGAATAGGTGTTATAGATATTCCTCTTGAACTGAACAATACTGATATTGACCTATGTGGAAACAATGACATTATACTCTCAGAAATAAGTATGACCCTTTTATACTAATTTTGTCACCATAATTTTTCAACAGAGAATCTCAGGTCCTAGGTACAGAGTTGCACATCAGTTTCTTAGTAACCCAGTTGCAATACTGATTTGATGCTGATGAGATATAGGCAGAATTTATTAGGATTCTTCTTCTCTAAATTAGATAAAATACTGTTGCTTTACTTTCTATTATGCTTAGACATGCATTTATCACACTAGGGCAAAATTGGTTAGAGTGTGCATCAACTACCCTACCAAATCCAGTATCACATTAGGTTTTGGGGACAGAATGTCCGCTTTCTATGTGCTAGATCTTTTACCAGTTCTCCAATGGAGATCGATTTGTCACAACATGGTTAGGGGCCTGACCATGTTATTTGATATCTATTAACCTCTTTTCCAGAACCTATGTCCAATTTGAAGTCTTAAGGGGGAAAAGAGGTTCATAGTACCTGTCCCTTGAATGCATTGAGTCTTTGTGTGTGTGTGTGTTGTGTAAAGAGTAATTGATAAACTCTGATTTCTCCTATATTAATTAATTGATCAAATAAATTCAATATGCATGATGGTTTAATTTCCAGGAAGCAGTGTTACACACCTAAAACAAAATTTCAAACTAAAAATCAAAAGTATAATAATATCTAGAGAATATTCAAAGGTGTTTATGAGTTGTTTGTCAAAGCACAATCTTTTGCAAGGATGAAGGTTTACAAGTTACCATATGCTTCAGATATTACAAATAGTAAGAGATAGGTGGACTTGAATTTCATTCCCTCTACTCACTCTAGAGAGGTCTGTTCAAAGACCTTCCTGACACAAGCAGCAGTTGTACAAAATGTTACATGTCCTAAAATTCTTTGTGCAATTTTTATTCATTAGTCCTTAGCAGAACTTTTTGAACTCAGGAAAACAAAGGTTAGTCTTATTAAATAATTTGCTGTGTTTGTGCATAAATGAAAGTCAAGTTTTATAATTCTGAATTCAACAGAGTTCTTCAGTGGTCTTCCACTTCATTTGTTAATTAGCCAGATAATTTCACCAAATTATTCCTTATTGGTTTTATCTTCCTTCCCTGTAAAAGTAACAGTTGAATTGTAGTAGCTTTAAAAAGAAAACTAATTCTAACAAGCACAGTTCCCCAGACTCTAGTTATCACAGGGTTCAATTTCCTTCTTTGCCAAAAACCACATACCTAAATAATAAACAGGGGGAAACGCCCACTCATTCTTATTTCAAACTCATTCTGACTTCAAGATATATTTCTGGTCAATACTGAAGTTTAACTCCATCTTTCTATTAGTAATTATTAGTATTAGTAATATTCATCAGTGAATAATTCCACAAGAATTTATCACTTATCTAGAGTTGACCAATGTCCAAAGTTCAAGGGTAACAGATAACCAGTCACATTATCACTTCTCAAAGAGTACTGAAGCTCCTGAAGGTACACGTTTTACAGGGCCAAATAAAACAGCAAGCAAGCAAACAAACATGCAAAAAGCAAAACCCTGTTGAGCAAAGCCATGCCAAAAATGCCCCGATGGTTACACCAAGAACATCATTTGCAACCACATTTATACCCCTACTTTTGTATTGATGATTTGTACTGTATAGGAAAAACAAGAGGCTTGAACTGTAATTGCTTAGAATAGAGACTGGATGCCTTAGAAGCATGGTCCAACCTCCACAATCTTTCACTCTGTCTGTACTATCAGTGTGTCATGTAGTATAGAAGTCATCACTATACCGATTTTCTAGAAATTTTAACCTACCAGAGCACCTTGGTCTCTGAACCTGGCTGGGGGGATGTGATACAAACCACACATCTAGTGCAGAGAGGACACCCACAGTCCACTGCTGCTCCCAGTGTAGGCAGCTCAGAGTCTGGAATCCTCATTTCCATTCTCTTGCTGGGGTCTCTCAGGTTGCGTACAGGGTGGGGCAAGTGGGAGTGGGAAAAGCTGGCAGCAGCGATCGCCGTCCTGGTACCGGACACCACAGCATGAAAATCGCACTTACTTGCTACCAAGTGACAGGTCTCTACCAGGACTTGAGGGAACCCCAAGAAGTAAGGCTCCTGGAGCCTTTTCCTCCAGAGCTTCCGTTTCTTCGCGAACCTCTGGGTTCTTCAACTCTGGTTGCTTAGGAGATCTTGCTAGGCTGGCGTCTGCCCTCTGCTAGCAGCTGCTGCTCCTGGGCCACGATGCGATCCGCTTTACACCAGCCCCACTGAGCTGCAAGCTAGGAAAAGCGTCTCTGGAGCGGCTCCCCAGCCGCTGACCCAGAGACTTTTCCAGCCTAAGTGCCCAGTGTAGCACTCTGAGGATGGGAAGCTGTTTTTGTCTCTTTCCCACTCCTCCCTCCCCCTTCCAACCACGCCAAACTCTCCCCCGCCCTCATTCCCAGACCAGTGCTCGCCTTCAGCTAGGGTGTGGGCGGGGTGATACTAACGAAAGCCAGCTGCAGAGGGAGCCACAGCTTTGGCAGGGAATCTGAGCCTCCAGATGCCTGCGAAGGGGAGACAGCAAGGAGAGCGGGAATTGGGCATTGGAGGAGAAGCGGGGTGGGGCGGCTGCCCGAAGCAGAGAGGAGAGGGGCAGGATGCAGCTAGATAATGTGTTGTGCGGGTGTGTGGGAAAAGGAAGCTGAGGAGGAAAGAGGAAGAGAGAAAGGCAGCAAACTCAGATTCTTTACCTCCAGCTGTTTGTACTTTTCCTTTGCCTTGCTGCGCCAACAGAGTACACCAGACAGTTAGCTGTCAGCCTGCAACCTCCGAAGCACATTGCTGTAGATTAGTGTGTGACGTAAATGTTGTGTGCAGGTGTATTCTTCAGGAAAGAATGGGTTGGAATCATGGCAATCTCTTGTTTTACCTTTTTTTCCCCACTCTACTGATGTTAAACATGAGCTACAAAGAAAAAAAAAAAGAAAAAAACATCTTTCATGTTTTAGAAAACTGGGACTCTACAGCATAGTTTGAGGGTTAATGAAAGAGATGTTGTTGGCCTTCTTCCCCAAAGAGGGTTTGGAAAATTTTGCCACATTCGTATTGTAACCCCCATAGAACACTCATTTTGTGCAAAAATACATTAGCGTATGTCTCTAGATAATAGCATTTTAAACAACTCAGTGAGGTATGACTATGACATCTAAAAAATATCAATAATGACTTTGTAGTGTCCAACTTGATTTCCTTTTAAAAGGCAATACATAAGTCACCGTGTCGTCTCCCCCACCCATTGAGGTGATACTAGAGTCCATGGAACTTTCCCTGGCAGCATTTTAATTTATGCTTCCCCAATAAAATTCTTAACTTAATATCAAATACCTTAAAGGTTAAAAAATACTTGAAATAATTAAAAAATGCTGCTTTACATAATGTGTAAAAAACAAATAAATGGCCTCAATAAATAGCTAGCAATATAAATAAGAGGCAAATAAAAAGGAAACCAGTGGTACTGAATTTATAATCTGAATTGGACAAATATTTTTGTTGTTTTGAAAAAAAACATGCTGCTAATACTGAAATAATGTAACAAAGTTGAATCTGAAATAATATTGCAATGTTTGCTCCCGTTACATATTTAACTATGAACTTCCTGCGTTGATTTTTTTCAACAGAAAGAAATGTGTGGTAGGTGGAGCTTGTTTTCCACATTTCTTCCTTATGAAATGAGTTATATTTTCTAAATTTTGCATTCTAAATATTTAATAGGAAAAGGCTCTAGATTCATTTGCTCCGTCTTGCAAAGAGACATCTGCATTACAGCACTACACTTGAACCAGATAAGCCCCTGGGAGCATCCCTTCCCTTGCAGCATGTTTAAATGGGGGCTGTCGATCCTAATTCCACAGATATCATTGTTGGGAATGTAGACAGAGCCACAATTTTGGTCCAGATCACTGCATCTGGGATTGGCAACTGTCTGTGTTAGAGAACACAAGCCATCACTCTTCCCAAAACAAAGAAATCAGACCTCTCCTTTAAAAACTCCCCTGGTTGATCAATTTGTTTTTCTGATAACAACAATCTGACTCTATGGACATTCTTATTTACTAACAACTTATTTCGTGTTTACCCTCCTCCTCTCCTTCCAAACTCTTGCTTCTACTGTTAATAGCCTTGTCATCCATTTAAATGCCAAGAACAATTTCTATGAAACATCCAATAGCTTCTGATTTTGTGCCCGGAGTAGTACCTTTTTCTTCATATCACCACAGTCTCATTTCCACACGCACACTTCAAAATTTGTCATGGTTAGCAACTGATTTGTTGTTTTCTATAAAACTTACCTGGCATGCTAAATACCTCCCGTGTACTTACTTCTGTCATGTTCCCCTAGAATGTATGCTGCATGACTACTCAGATGTATTTTCTCCTTTATTGTATTCATGAGGATGCAGTAGTGCCTTTAACAGAGGCTAGATTAGAGTAAATAGCGATCTACTAAAAGTATGAACTCCAAACTTGATCTTATCAACTGTATGCTTCCTGGAAGAACGTAGCACTTCATCATAGGAAAAGACCACAGATCGCATGAAAGATGAAAATTGTTGCTTGATCTGGCCTCATCATGCTAATATCTTTTAATGTTAATGCTTCTGTTATATAATGGTGTGAAAATTTCCGCTGACTGCAGAAACTTGACATGAAGCATAGAGCTACCAGAAAAGAAATTTGAAAATTAAGTTCAGTCTTGTCTGTTGGGAAGGTGAAAGAACTCTGACACAAATTACCCTATAAGAATAACAAAAGAAATTCTATCTTTTGCAAAAAAACATTATAACAAGAACATGAATGTTGAAAATAACAGCAAAGACAAGGACAAAAGAGAAATATTGTACACTGTTGTTGAAAATGTAAATTAGATATTTTAGAAAAGAGTACTGAGGTTCTTTAAAGTGCTAACAACAGTATGCTAGACCATATGATCTAGCAGTCTCTTTTTTGGAGATATATATATATCCAAAGGAACTGACGATTTTGAAGTGATACTTGTAATGAGGTGTCCATCAGCAGATGAAACAATAAAGAAATGTGACAGATATACAAAATCAAACACTATGCAACCTCGAAAAAATAAGGAAATTCTGTCATTCACAACAACATGGATTGAACTGTGAAACATAATGCTATGTGAAATAACTCGGGCACAGGAAGAAATATACTGTGTGATCTCATTTATATATGAAAACTAAAAAAATCAGTCTGATAGAAATACAAGAAGAAAACTGGTTACCATAACCTAAGGGTCAGTATGGGAGAGAAAGGGAAGTTTCTTGTTGCAGAGTAAAACATTTGTTAGACTGAAGGATTAGGTTTTAGTGATTTGCACTGCTTGGTAACCCATTTAATAATAATGTATCACACATTGTAAAATATTTAAAAAACATATTTCAGGGTTCTCACTAGAAAAATAAGTTGTTGAGCTGCTGCATATTTTAATTAGCTTGAATAAATCTTTCTATCATGTACATGTGGGTCAAAATATTATGATATAGCCCGTAAGTATGCACATTTATTATATTTATTAAATAAAATACAAAAATAAGCTCTATTTTCTAAGTATGCTTTCAAAAAATGGCTGCCACACAGCTGCACAGCTTCTGGTCAAGAAAAATTTGTGTTATCTCAGTATGCGTCAACCAGATAGGCCCATGGGAGCATTACTTCTCTTGCAGTTTGTTTAAATGGGGGTTGTTGATTCTAACTTCATAGATATCAGTGTAAGGAGATTGGATAGATACATTACTTATCTTTATTATGAAATAATAAGTCATGATTTTGAATTGTTGGCAAAATCTAAGTCTACATTTTTAAAGATAAATAAAATATAAATCACAGGATGGAAACAAGTTTTCCTGAGCATGTGAAGCTTGTGATATACTTTAGGTGCTGGAGATTAAGCCCAGGCATTACACATGGCAGACAGCACTGTGTCACTGAGCAATTACACCTAACTCAGAAATTTATGATTATTAAAACTTTATTTTCTTTTAATTACCAATTGACTGTTTAATTGTTTTGTGCAATAGCTGGGAAATATTTATGAATTTTTTTCAGTTTTTATCATCCTTACTTATGCAAATACAGTGCAGCAAAGTCAGAATCAGTTGTTTATTTAGATGTGTATAGAATTCTCCTAAAATTCTATTTAAATATTTGAATTTCTAGAAATTTCTCCAAAAAAAATTAAATCCTTATCACAGTCTTCAATATTGTCCTAAATCTCAGACCATAAAATTTTGGGCTTGATCAGTGAATAAAACTGGAAAGAGCTACTTCAAAATTGTAGAAAAATAATGTGTTTCTCAGAAACAATAACACATGAAGATATCATGTTCCCTCCTAAAAAGAATATCAAAATCACTTTTGTGGTACTTTACCAAATTACATGAACTAAATCTAATCAGAAGACCATGTCAAATAGGACCAAATTGAGAAATATTATACAAAATACCCGGTTACTGCTCTTCAAATATATAGAGGTTGATGTTTGACAAAGGGGCCAAACATGTTCACTGGAAGAAAGACAGCCTCTTTAATAAGTGGTGCTGGAAAAACTAGCTTTCCATATGTCAGAAACTAAAACTAGACCCATGCCTATCACCATGCACTAAACTAAAGTCAAA
Organism: Dasyprocta punctata; assembly: GCA_004363535.1. Taxonomy (NCBI): domain Eukaryota; kingdom Metazoa; phylum Chordata; class Mammalia; order Rodentia; family Dasyproctidae; genus Dasyprocta; species Dasyprocta punctata. The sequence continues at coordinate 62,791 of RJWM01000684.1, forward strand.
ATGGATCAAAGATCTAAATATTAAAACAGAAACACTAAATCTGCTGGAGGACAAAGTAGGTAGAAATCTTGAAGATATCAGGGAAGGCAGAGAGTTCATGAACAAAAACCAAACTGCATGGGAGATACTTCCCAGAATCAACAACTGAGATCTAATCTTATTACAAAGTTTTTACATAACAAAAGAAATTTCCAACAGAGTGAAAAGAAAACCCATGAATTGGGAAAAAAATCTTAGCCAACAATCCCTCAGACAAAGGACTTCTCTCTAGAATATATAAAGAATTTTTAAAAATCAGGCCTCCAAAATTCAAAGACACAATCCAAAAATGAGCATTGGAGATGAATACACACTTCTCAGATGAAGAAATAAAAATGGTAAATAAATATATGAAAAAATGTTCAACATCACTGGCCATTTGAGAAGTGCAGATTAAAGGAACACTGATACTCCATCTCATCCAAGAAAGAATGGCTATTATCAAGAAATCAACTAATAACAAATGGTGGAGGATCTGTGGGGAAAAAGGAAGTCTTCTCCATTGTTGGTGGGAGTGTTGACTGGTGCAACCACTGTGGAAATCAGTGTGGAGGTTCCTCAAAAAGCTAGGATTAGAGATCCCATTTGACCCAGCTAGCCCGCTTTTGGGCATTTTCCCAGAAGAACTGAAAACATCATACCACAGTGATATTTGTGCACCCATGTTTATAGCAGCACAATTTGTAATAGCCAAATCTTAAAAACAATCCAAATGCCCATCAACTGAGGAATGGATAAAAGAGATATGAAATTTTTATACAATGGAATACTAACCTATAAAGAAGGATCAAATAGAGGCCTTTACAGGTAAATGGATGTGACCTGAGACCATACTCATAAGTGAAACATATCAGACTCTCGTGGGTAAATACCATATTGTCTCCCTGGTGTAAGAAACTGAAAGACTAAATAAGATCCAAAGTTTACAATAAATAATGTGAAAGAACAAGAAACTGCTCAAAGGGGAAAAATAACTGGGATAGGTGAAAGGAAGAAAAGAAGGACGGAAAAAGTTACAGATTTGTGTATATATACATAAGATAGCTAAGAAGATTACACTGCTAGTTCTGTCAGTTCTTGGAAAAGAACTGTTAATACTCAAACAATTAGATCAATTTTGCGTGTCTATATCTAGTAATCTAAGCAACTCTTGAAATAACAATATGCACTATAACAACCATTGTTAAATTTCTACTCTTTTGTTTTGAAAGCCTATATTGTTACTGTTTGGGGATTTTTGTTGTTGTTATTTGTTGCCTATTTTGCTTTTTGCTTTTCTTTCCTGTGTTTTTTTTTTCTCCTTAAAATAAAATAAAAAATAATAAAGGAGGAAAGGTTTATTTCAGTTCACAAATTCTATATAGAGGTCATGAGAAGCAAATAAAATCAAAGGACATTTACAAGACATAGGTTACTAAAATATTATAGTTAGATATAGTATGAAACTTTGGAATGGATCCTAGTCCAGAGAAACAACGTTGTTTAAAACTAGTGAAAATCTAATTAAATCTATCTATTAAAAACAGCAGTCTGTTTGGGAATTGGACTATAGATGTTATCAAGCGGTCAATAGCATCACTGGAATCCAACGAACATAGAATTTTATGCTCAAATTTGCAGAGAAAAATGATTTCCAATCTAAGTATTGTGTACAGAAATAAACTATCCATCAGTATGAGAGAATATAAATAATTTTCAGGCATGGAAGTTCAAAAAACAATTTTACCCACTTTTAAATTAAAACAGCCTTTAGCCATTCTTGCTTAAGAAGTTACTGGCTAATGTGATGTATACAAAGAAGCAGTAAAGAGTTCCTAGTGGCCGCAGGTGTAGCTCAGCAATAGAGTGCTGTCCTACCATGCACGAGGCCTTGAGTTTAATCCCCAGCATTGCAAAATCAAGCAAACAAAATGCTTCCAACAGCCAACAAACAAGATTTCAACTCATGAGAAATGTAAGGAAACATTTCCTAATAATGAGAATAGATGTGCAGATACACAGCAGGTCCTAAGTGCACTGGGTCCAGAGGGCCACTGGAGATACGTGTATGATATGGAAAAATTAAAAATGTGAAAACTGTTTACTAGAAATGTAAAAATTAAGAAATTTTAGGTGATTTCCAAAAATTAAGTCTAAGAAAAGTAGCAACATGTATAATGATTCCAGTACTATCTGTCTTTGCAGAATGTAACCAATATGAATTTAATTAACTTCATACAGCCAAATTAGCAGGATGTTTGCATGGGAAGTAAGTGGAAGACCAGCAAAATACTTATTTTCTGTATTAGAAATATTATAGATGGTATTTAATAATGAAGAATTCTGAGAAATCAACATTCATATATTGTTAATAAATTGGGGAAGACATTACATATGCTACAGCTAAAGTACTTTACTGGGAAGAGAATTCAGGAAGATGATAGAGTTTGATATAACTCAGTATGAGTAATTTTTAAAATTATGTTTATATTTTAGCTTAATAAAATGTAAAAATAAAGTTTACTTATACTATCCTAGGAAGTTATTACACCAGTATGCAGATACAGCAATACCCAACTGCTCAGCATGATTCCTGTTTGTCTCAGTCACATTTCCATTGCTGGGACAAAATACCCAACATCTGCAACTTAAAGTAGGAGAGGTTTATCTTGGTTCTTGATTTTAGTCTATGGTTGGCTGACCTCAAGACAGAAATGACACAATGGAAAGGTATGGTAGAGGTACGAGTTTCACCCTATGGCAGCATTTCTACCGCCATTCTGGTCTTCTCAGCACTGACCATTGCTGTACATTTTGGTCACAACACTCAACCTGCTTCATCAAATCTTTCCGAACTCCTTCTGCAAACCAATTCCAAAGGCTTCTAAACCACAAAGTCAGGTACAGTCACTGTAATCATCCTCCTTCTCTGGTACCCAGATCTGTCTCAAAACATCCAACATACGCAACTTAAAGCAGAAGAGGTTTATTTTGGTTCATGTATTCAGTCCATGGTTGACTGGCTCCAAGGCAGAAATGGCACTGTGGAAGGTGCGGCAGAGGAATGATGTTCAAATCATGGCAGTCAGGAAGCAGAAATAAAAGGAGGAGCTGAGGAGAGGCAGATATCTTTCCAGGTCACGCCCCTGGTCACCTTCCTCATCCAACCAGTCTCTACCTCCTGAAAGCACAGTTAGCTGTGGACCTAACAGTGGATTAATCCACTGATAAATATAGCACCCCCATGATTCCACTGCCTTCCAAAAGTTCTGCTCTGAGCACATAATAGTTTGGTAGTACATAATAGTTTCTAGATCTAAATCATACCACTATTTTATACCTTTAACCCACTAGAAAGAAAAAATTAACTACAAGTTGTATATTTCAACAACAGCAAAAAATACTCAAGAAGTAACTCTCCAAAGAGATGTTATCCCTATCTTTTTATCTAGTCAGGAATGGGAGGAATTTCTAGAAGAACTACCAGGTTTTTAATTGGCTTTTCTCTCATCAATGGTATATTACATTAATAGCTGAACCTGAGAAATTTACTTCTATCCTCTTTCCAGACTTGACCCCCACATTCAGTGAAGTCTTTCATTCAGGCACAGACTCCAGCTTATTCCCTCTTCTCTTTTGACAATTCGCTCCCAGAAGTGATTATATCTCTTGCATAAACAGAATGTAACTGTCTTTGGGACAACATCCACTGCATTACACCTGATCTTGGGAACAAATCTTGAGTGAATCAAAAGTCAACTTGGACTGAAGCACATCAGGAAGAGCAATAACATCTTGGTTGGCCCATCAAATATCAGCCACGGTGAAAAGTTAATCATCTACATCTGTTATCTTGAAATGTTTCTAAGCAGAAAAGTAATTGAATTTTTTCTTCAGAGCATTATACAAAAGCAAAAGAATTAGTCATTTATACATGAATCAGCTATCTTTACAACAGTTTTTCAAGTTATATTGTTTTTTTTATCTTCAATTGTTTTTTTTTTTTTCAAGATTTTAGGGTATCCTTTGCTGCCTCCAATAAGTCCAGTTTATTTCCCCCATTTGAAAAATCATGATGTCCTACTGGAATACTGGGAACTGGGGAGGAACTAGAAAAGTTAAGGAAGAAGGTTCCCCAAATGTTAGACTATACCTTTATTCTTTATATCATTCCTTGAAGTTTTTTGTGTTTGTTTACACCACCCTTTCCTAGATCAACTGCTCTGCCACACTTTTTAAAAGATCTGATTTTATTCTAGAACTTCATGTGATTTGATGCTAATGCAAAGGAACTTTCTACAGTCTAGTACAGTAATAACTAGTCATACTTAGCTACAGAACATTTGTTAGCAAAACTGAAATTATTTCATTTTAAACAACTATGAATTGTAACATTATTTCTTATCATATTTTTCCAGAGTCTGCATATTCTGGGCATTCAATTAGCATTCAGTTACCATTCTCTAACTGTGACAGAGTGAAACTTTCAAATTAAGCTTTTTTTTTTTTTGGTAGCAAAAAATTTGGATACGTAATAATTTTAAATAAAAAATTACCTGACTGCCCCCTGGTGTTCAGACTCAAGCTTGTATGTTAGCAAGTCAAGCTTCTGCTCCAACACTATGGTGTTTTATTAAACATTTCCCCATTGGAATTGTACAATTTTAGGTGCATTTCCTATGGAAAATTAAGACCGCTAAGCCAATGAAAAATGTATCACGTATCTTGTTACCTCAGACTTTTTTCTTTCTTTTTTTCAACTCTCAATGGCAAATGGAAAAGGAGTTTTCAATGTTAATTTTGTACACATATATTTGTCAAGTGTCTGCTGTGTGTCATACATTGTGCTCGGCACAAAGGAGACATCTGCAGTCTACTAGAGGATGTAGATAAATAAGTACAAGGTACAATTTGATGTTCGAGGTACATTAAAAGGGCAAGCAAAATGTTGCAGAGATGTAAAAGAAGCAACAAAACATTTCTTGCCAGAAGTGATGGCTAAGCTTTCTCCAATGCAGCAAGTTGAAACAATAAACAAACTCCTAACAGTTGACTTGGTTTATTTGTAAGAAATTTCACCATGACGATAAGAGTAAAGAGCTTGCACTTCTGGACACCCTATTTTTTCTTTTTTAGAAATACGGATCAATGTTTTAAAACAATAGAAAAGATTCTTATGACTTATTTTCTTTCTGATTAAATATTCGAGTCTCCTCTAGCCCAGAGAAAGGGACAGGTAAACAAAGAGAGAAAATGTAAGTTGGCAGGAAGGACAGTAGGTAGCTTAAAAATCACTCATGTAAAAAATTAATAGCATTAAAGTGCTTCAGGGAAAGAATCACACTTTGAAACTTCAGCAGACAATAGGGATTTTATATAAAATCAATACTCAAACTTTATCTTAATAATAAAATTTTTTTGAGGACTCAGAATGTAAGGAAATCTTTGCTACACTTCCAACAAGAGTAACTGGGGGGAAAAAGAGTTTTTGTACTGGAATCTGAGAAAAGTAAAAACAGCATATTGGAAGATAGAAGTAAGCACAAGTTCTAGATGTTATTTTATTTTTAAAATCTTGCCTTTAAGTTCTGTTTGCTTTTCCTAATAATTGAGAATTTATCTTCAACAGCATCTACAATTTCAGATTTAAAGACCGTTACGAAAGGTAAAATTGTGTCAAAAAGAGCTTTCTACACATAATCTATTGCAAGTGCTTTTTGGCTTCCACACTTAGAGTCATTAAGAATAAATGTCAGTATTTGTATTGGTACAAAAATTAGTTTTGCTGCAATGGTAATGATTTTCAATAGCCCAAGAACAGGAAAGAAAACCTGAAAATGCATTTAGATAATGTAAGAAATATATCACTGCTCTAGCGTTTTCTGAAACTTTGCGAATCTTGAGAATAAAGACTGTGATTGTATACTTGAGAACTGACCATATCTGTAGCATCATTTTATCTAAAATGAATTATTTAAAAAATTGTTTATAGTTTTAAACTCTTTTTGATAACTGTATACAATAGATATTTCAGCTCAAACTTGCTATATTCATTTCATGAAGGGCTAATTATTCTTTGAAGTCAGAGACATAATGGAGTTTGTGACTAATGCAGTATATTGTACTCTGAAAACTTTGTTTGCTTCAAAACACCCCATGTTCTCTTTTTAGTGGCTCTCTTTAATCCTTACCTAGTTCTTCATTGCCTGTTCATCTAAAATCTAATTGATCTTCATTTGTTTCAAAACTTCAAAAAATCCTGAATTCCTTGAATGAGTCCCAGTTACTTGGGGGCAATTCAGCTTCTATACTTCTGATATTAACATAACTAAACAGAGACTGTTCAAAGTAATTTAGATTTTCCCATTCGTGAGGAAGAAACTAAGTCTTAACAAATAAGCATCTGATCTCTGGAAAAATGTAAATTGCCTACTTTTTCTCCACTAACACATCCACAGTTCTGTGGATTTAAAGTCTGGTTAGCATAATCATTTAGGAAATTTTTAAAGGAGAAATGAATTTATTAAAAAGCAGTATGTCAAAAGCAAAATACTTCAAAGTCTGGAGCTTCAGCCTGAAAATTATCATTACAGTCAGCATTCTATGAGCATGTTACTTACAAAGCTAATGGCTCAAAAGGAAAACAGAACAGCATCTTAATGTAAGCAGTAAGTTCACATAGGCCTATTCTTGAGTTCATGCTCCTAACCTCTAGAAGATAACCTGCTAATCTTTAGATTGCAAACTAAAGGCAATCTTTAAACTTCAGTTTTCATTAGGAAAGCCTAAAGAAATTATTGAAAAACTGGTCCACATGGACTGGAGTCCAGGAATTTAAATTTTAACTATAGCCCAGATCAGAAGTTTAGACAAACTGAAGTGCAGTTCTGTATTAGCCTGGCTATTAGAGTTCAGTAATTTCGCACATGGGGACCTGCGATGTTTGCTGGCAGTTACAAGAGCCAACTTCTTCACTCAGGAATTCCCCTGCCTCCCTGAGCTACTTCCTGCATAGCTGTCCACCCCCGGGCAAGCCAGACACCCTCTTAGGGACATCTCTATTTACTCAAGAAGAATGACCAAGTCCTCTTCCAAAAATTCACTTTTCATAATGCAGTGGTTTTGGCCAAGCATCGATATCTTCTTAAACTATTATGCAAGAATCTGAACTCTTGCATAACATAGTACCCCTCACAGATCCACTGAGACTGCTGAGTGCAGTGTTGAAAGGAGGCTCCTTCCACGCCTTAATAAGATCAATGAGCAGCAAGTTAAATTTGGATCCATTTTCTAAACACAATTAAATGGAAATGCTAAAAGGAAATAGTCGTCTCTTACTGCAATAATATCCAGAATAGTGTAACTTAGTTACAAAGAGAAGTGCTAAAATATCTTGCAAAACCAATTAGCATGCTGGTAATTTTATTCTTTATTTCTAAATTTCTCTCCACTTTCATTGATTTCTAAGTTTATTTTACAGAGAACTTTTTGTTGTAAACCACTTGAAAATAACCCAGTTTTAGTCATCACTATGTTTTATGATGTCTGAAAAGTGCAAAATATCTTAAAAATTAATGAATTTTCTATACTCATTATATTTGTTATAAAATATGAAACAATTATATTTGGGTAAGATTGTTTGTTTTAAGAAAGTCTATCATCAGCACTGTTCTTACCAATATATTCAAGATTTTAATTTTTTATTCAGTTTGTGAAAGACATTATGTATGAGGAGTCCTCCAGAGATTAAAAATGTAGCAGTAATGCAGAATTTACAAAAAAATTAGGAGTCAATATAATAGTGTTCTTAAATACAAATGAATAATTTTATTCACAATGAGGCTGCTATGTAGAAAAATGGAATCTCTTTCTGGAGTACAGAATAGGAAAACTTGTACTGAATAAATGTATCTGGCATTACTCACTACTACATCATATGTTCACTACCTCTTTTATCTTTGCTGAGCCAATTTTTTGTTCTCTACCTATCAGTTATGCAGTCTTTGTTGCAAATGTTCCTGGATGATGAATGGTACATTCTATAATCACTACAGTCACCGAGAAAGTTCCACATAGCACCTGGAAGAACGTAACAACATAGAGTTGAAGTAGTCAGATGAGAGGGCTCGATGGAAAGTTGCCCTTCTAAGGGAAAAACTTTGACCAAAGAAGCATAGGAATCTAGAGGTAATTGGAATAAATTTCCTTTTAACATCATTCTGGTTAGGACTACTTGAGATGCTATTAAGGAAATGTTCAAAGAGACAAAACCAGTCACCCTTGCTACAAGTCTGTGACCACATCAGTCATGATTGTAATTCCTCAAACTTGTTCCCATAGAATTGCAATTGTCAGTAAAAATCAAACATATTAGCCATTTACTTTCAAGATATTTGTATGTGTGTCCTTAGGACAATGTGACTGGCTGAGTAATGTTTAATATTTAATGACTTAATTTCAGTCCTAATGTAAATTTTAGTGAGCACGAGTTTGTTCAGCTCCCACCAAAGGAAATATTGAAAGCCAGACAGAAATACACTTCACAAAGAAGTTCAAGTTAGAGAAGTCAAAAACTAATACCATGAGAATAGTTTACACCTAACACTATCTCTTTAAGGCTGCCTGAGTATCTTTAGAGGGAGATTTGAAGTTTGTAGTTTATAGATTTTCCAATCTTGGACTAGAGAGTCCTTTAGATTAAGGGAAATAAAACTTTGAAAATGTGTAAAATGAAGTTGAGAAAATGAAGAAGATAGATAGACAAATGGTTCAGAATTTATCAGAAGGGCATGGTTGGGGAAAGGAATATAGCATAAATTATTTCATCAGTGCCATATCATCTTCACAGTCTTGCAACTAAAACAATTTGATCATGGTGCACTCTCTCTTTTATGCATTGAATTGATTTGCTAACATTTTTGCTTAGAGTTTTCGCATTTATCATCATGAGAGGCACTGGCATATAAATTGCATTTTGAAAAATATACTCAGATATTTGCTTGATGGTTATGGTGACCTCATAAGATATTTTGAATAGGTTTTCCATTTTCTGAAAAAGTTTTCATGTTTAGAAAAATTCAAATGGGAAGATATCTAGATTTTATGTTTTCTTTGGGGATAATTGTGGAACATCTTATCCAATTTCTTAAATAGGGTAAAACTGTTCATATTTTGTATTTGTTCCTATGGCAAATTTGCAAAATTACATTGAAGAAGTTTTTCCTTTTTATCTAAATTTCCAACTTACAGGAATAAAGTGTTTTTATTACACTTACATCATCTTTTACTTGTGGAGTGGATATTGATCCTCATGGTTAAAAATTTTGCTTGGTAATTTCTTCTTTTGATCAATTATATTAATTGGCTTTTTAAAATTTCCTTTAAGAATTAAATTTGTTTTTTCTGAATCCGTTATTGTTCACTAGTTTTCTATTTCACCATTTGCACATTTTATTTTTATTAGTTTTTTCCGCTTTACTTGCTGACAGTTTCTTGAAATGGATTCTTCAATTATTAATGTTTCATGGTTTCTTCTTTATCACATTATGCATGTAAGTCTATAAATGTCACTTAAAATTATTTAGCTGCATTCTAAAAGTTTCTCTCCATTTTATTTCCATCTTCATTTAGCCCAAAATATTATCTTATTTGACGATATGCTTATCCAGTGGGCTAGCTAGAAGTGCATTGTCTAACAACTTAAATAGTTCAAGGTTTCTTTTTCTTTGTTCTTACTGATTAGAAGCTTAACTTCTTTTTCTCCAGAGAAATATTCTGAATGATTTTTAAAACTTAGGTTTTATAGCCAAAGAGGATCTATTGTGTTAAATAGTCCCTCTCTATTTTTTAAAATGCTTCCTGATTCTCTGACTAGTCATCAGTTGATATAGATATGGCAAAATTTCATGATTGTGAATTAGTGGATTTTTCATTTAATTTTGTTAATATTAGTTAATATTACATTTTGAAGCTATATTTCAAATATATCATTAGATTCAACCTATTTTTATTATAAAGTGTTATTCTCACTTCTTGTTTTAGTCTATTTGTATGATTTTAGTATAATTACACATTATTTCTTTTTTTAATGATGCATTTAAATCCACTTGAATCCTTTCACTATGAAGCTGTCTTAGATTTAAGATACATTTATTGTAATCAGAAAATAATGAGGTTTATCTTATTCAGACTGAAAATCTTTACCTCTTAGTTTTATCAGTGCCATATTTGGATCTTGATTAACTGGCTCATTTATTCTATATTTTCCTTTTGTTCATATTTCCTTTTTTGTCTTTCTTGATTTGTGAATTAATCAAATACAGTTTTAGATGTCTCTCTCCCAAATTAACTCATTAACTATATATTGTGTTATTATTTTTAGAGAGATGACTTAGAGATTGCAAAATGTGTCTTTGATTTATCGCGTTCCAGTTAATACTTTACTCCCTCTGGATAATAAAAATTTATCAACACACTTGAGTTTTATTTACAACTTTTGAGCTAACTTCATCTTATATTTTTGTTGTACATGCTGCTATTAAAGCATTATTTATTTTTACTTACCACATTTACAAAACAAAGTTAGCTGTAGAACATAGCTAACACAATTCCAAAATGTTTAACTGTTCAGTAAATACATGAACCAGGTAGCACCTTTTGATGTTTAAAAAATTCAAATAAAAAATGTAATAGAAGGTCAAAACCACTTCAATCATGTAGAATTAAAGGATTGCTATTAGCAAAAGTGCAAACTCATTATAAAAGTGTTTAAAATTAAGACACCACAGGCTTGTTTAATAAAACTAAAAGAAAATTAAAAAATACATAAATGAAATATTCGCAAAGCTAAAAACTAAGAAATAGACAAAATAAACCTGAAATAATGATGAGCTATAATTTTACTTGAAGAGTTATTTGAACCTTTTTCTTTTTCCTTGTTGTCTTTTTAGGTTCTGGGGTTGGCTTTTATTCCTTTCTGTTGCTTTTTGTTTTATTCATTTTTTTCTTATTTTTCTTTTCTTTTCTGTTTGTTTTTTGTTACTTTTATCAGATTACATTAATTTTTATTTTTTAATGGGACCTTTTTTCTCACTTTTATCTCCTATTACTTCTCCTCTTCCCTTTGCCTTTTTAATTTTACTTCTTCCATTTTTCTCACAGCCTGTTGAGTGCTGGGATTACGTGGGAGCACCACTACGCCAGGCATCAATTTTTAGATATTTAGCTGATGCTTAGGTATTATAGTTGAATTCATTTTATTGTTAATCATTGTTCAGTTTTTGCATTTAGTAATATTTTCTGTATTTTAATATTTGGTATTCCTTTCCATTTATATTATAATTGCAGAGCTCGTTTCTATCATTAAATTTATATCAGCAGAAATCATAATAGGCAAATCTTAGAAGAAGGCTATATATTCATAAAATGAACAGATTTAGAAAATGTATTTTTACCCAATGGTGTGTTATTCTTCCAGAAATAAAGTTAAAATTGCGCCATTTGTGGAATTATGAATAGATCATAAGTGCGTGATGCTACATGAAATAAGTTGGTCACCAAAAGTCAAATATCACATGGTATCTCTAATATGAAACACCCAAAATATAAATAATTTAAAGAGCAATAAAAATGATGCATAAGAGAAAATGTAGATAGAACTTTTGCGAGTAAAAAAGGGATCTAGAGGGAGAGGAAAGATGAGGAAAAAGGAGGGGAATGGGAAGTAAAAAAATATTAAAATGTGCTGTGTACTTGTACCAATTCCCTACTATGATTCTAATCATTATGTACTGCAAATATTTACTAACAACAACAAAAAAAGAAGTAACTCATATAGACTGAAAAATCAGCAGGTAAAGGAAAATATATTCTACATGTATTCTCTAGTGAAACACAATAGAACAAAAATGTATGTAATCTGAGCAACTACTTTAAAGATAAAAATACACAGCATATTTACCATTGTTTATCTATTATTTTGCTTTGAAATTCTGTATCATCATTTTTATTCTTTTTTTATTCTAAAATTTAAAAAAATCTATGATTTCTAGTTAATGTTCATAGCAGGGAAGTAACATGAGGTAACATTAGGAAAAATATGAATATAGCCTTCTATGATAGTCTAGAAGAAAAAAGTAATTATCATTCACCATCTAATGAAATTCATATGCAAGTGTATTAAAGACTGAAGAATGTTATGAGATGACTACTTCATCACACTGAATTTTTGTTTTAATCATAATTTCCTAGAAATATATAGTATTCAATTAAACATAGATAAACAATATTTGTATATCATATCATTTCTCTTTTTTGACAGTATTTAAATGAAATAGTCAATTAAAAATAGGGAATTTAGGACTGGGGATTTAGCTCAGTGGCTTAAGTCCCTGCCTGGCAGGCATAAGGTTGTGAGTTCAATTCCTGGTACCAAAAAAGAAACAAACAAACAAAAAAGAAAATGTATATTAAACTTAAAATGGGGAGATAAATAGTAACATTATTTAAAGTATTATTTTATACGAGGAATATTAAATACAGTAAATTAAAGCACTTATTAAAAATATAAAATGATACATTGGAGAGATGAGGTTAAATATTAACATGCAAAAACTGATAGTTTTTTTTTTTGTTTGTTTGTTTGTTTTCGTGGCACCAAGGATTGAACTCACAATCTCGCGCCTGGTAGACAGGTGCTTAACTCACTGAGCCAAACTCCTGGCCCTAGTTTTTTGAGGCAGGGTCGCACTGTGTAGCTCAGGCCGGCCTTGTAATCACGTTGTAGCTCAAGCTGGCCTTGAACTCACAACGCTCCTCTTACCTCAGCCTCCCGAGTGCTGGGATTAAAGGCGTGCACCACCATGCCCAGCTTCTGATAGTTTTTTGTATACGTAATAAACAGAAAAGAAAGAAATACCACATTATAATGGTAAGACAACTAACAAAAATTCCAACAAAAATTTGTAAATATATAATAATGTTGTTAATGATAAAATATTATTATATAAGTACTATATTAGTAGGTTTTATAACCTTTACATTTAAAGATTCAGTATGATAAAATTTTAAAAAATATAACTATAATTTCAAAATCAATATTCAAATATAATACAATGTCTGTAAAACGTCCAACTTACTTTAAGTAAATATTTTTATCATTTGATTATATAAGAAGATAAACATGTAAAAAACCTAAGAAATTCTTACTGAAGGAGAGTAATGAAACAGCATCTATTACTAAAATGTATTACAAAATTATACCAATCTTCATCTCTTTAAGGAGCAAATTTTTGGCTTTCTTAGTTTTCTCTGTTGTTTATCTATTCTAAACTCGATTTTATGAATGTTTAACATTTATTGATGCTAATTTTTTAAGTTTATCTCCTGTCTAGTCTTTATTAATTTCTTAAGTTTATTGGTACATGATGATCACTATAATTTCATCATGGGAAATTTGCACCTGTACATGACTTATTTCAATTCATTTTTTTCCCCATCCCCTTTTCATCCCTTTAATCCCTCTTCTCATCCTTATTTACAAAAGTTTTGCTTCTGTTTTTTCTTCTTTTATCTTTTCCCTTCCTTCTTTTCCCTCTTCCCTCTTCTTGGTTCCCCTTCCTTTTGAACATTTTCTTCTAGCTTCCCAATATCTATTATATATTTTGGTTCTTATTTGCACTTGCAGTTTCTCACACCAGAGATAACGTGATACTTACACATGCATTTGATTTATTTCACTTAAGAGTATGACCTCAAGGTGCACCTACTTACATACACATGTCTCAAATTTATCCTTCTTAATGGCTGAGTAGTATTCTGTTGTATAAAAAAAAGTACACATTTTTTATCCATTCATTTGTTGATGGGCATTTGGGCTGTTTCCAAGATTTAGCTATGACAAACTGTGTAGCTATAAATATGGGTATGCATATATTACTGTGGAACGATGCTTTAATTCTTTTGGAAGACACCAAGAAGAAGAGCTGGGTAGAAAGAGATTCCTAGTCCTAGATGTTTGAGGAATCTCTACACTGATTTCCACAGTGGTTGCACCAGTCTACACTCCCACAAACAGTGAAGGAAGTTTCCTTTTTCCCACAGCTTTGACAACTTTTGTTATTGGTTGAATTCTTTTTTTTTATTTTAAACAAAAGGAAAGTAAGTAACTAAAGCAAAACAATTTCACAACCAGCCAATAAGAGAGTAACAATCATCAGTACATTGCTTATTATAATATTAACAGAAATTATTTAGGATAAAAAATGTAGACATGAAACATTATCCAAAAAATTATTAGCACAAAACTTCTGCCTCAATGAATCAAGAGAAACCAGCTGTATGACTATCATTTTTATGATTGCTCTATTGTTTTCAAATAAAAATTTCACATTAAGAATGAAATCTGAAGATGACCCTGAGAAAACTACTTTTCACTCAAAATTCTTTTTCTTTAAATGTCTTAACTGAGCTTGACCGGGTCCCGCGATTCACCGCGATCCAAGAATTGGCACGACCCTCAGGGAAACGCACGGCCAGCCTCGCAGGAAACAGAGGTACGCAGCCCAGCCCAGATCAGCCCGAGAGCCCAGAGCTACTCACCAGGGACTGACCAACATAGCTGCAGGGACTTAGAGAGCTTGCGCTCCCTACACCAGAGCGCCGAGTGCACGCGAGCTCCATACTTCAGTGGAGCTGCTTGTGCATGCGCCATTCCAGAACTCGCCGACCCCCGCAAAGCCGCGTTTCTCCCACCACTGTAGGCCTGCGACTTGCCCAGGCTTGCCCTGGCAAAGTGGTAGTCATTCTGAACCAGCAGATGGACCCAGGCTCCGGGCAGCGTCACTCTGGGCTACTCTGCTTAACTCCCCGGGACCTGGAGGCCTTGGCTCCCCACCCAGTTAAGGCGGAGGCTACACCTGCACGCCCCGGAAGGCCAACCTCCCTTGCTGCGTGCAGGACCCAGCTCAACCGGGTCCTGTGATTAAGTGCAATCCAAGAATCAGCGCAACCCTCAGGGGAACACCCGGTCAGCCTCGCAGGACACAGGGCCACATAGGTTCTAGAAGAAAATGACAAAATGAAAGACCAAGAGGCAGTCTCTGTCCCCCAGCCCACAAAGAACAAACCCAAGAGACACTGAAAGGGAAGACAGTGGGAGTCACACAAAGGGACTTTCTGAAATGGTAGAAGATGCAATAAAGAAACAGCTTGATGAAGCTATAGAGAAATTTAAATCAGAAATATTCTCTCAGCTAAAAAATGAAATGAGAATCATTATTAAAGAAATGTTGTGTGTATCTAAAGAAGAGCAAGATAAAAAAAATAGAAGAACTTAAGAAAATGATCGAAACTTTGAATGAACAATATAAGACACAAACAGAATGCATGAAACAGATGCAAAGGGAAATGCAGGAATGAAAAGCTTCATGGAAAGTTTGAAAAACTGCTTAAATGAAGCTGAAGATAGAATCTCAGATCTTGAAGACAGCATAGGAGATCATGGCCATGAAAGAAAAGATCTCCTAAAAATAGTAAGGAACCAAGAAACAACAATTCAACAGCTGCAAGAGGATGCCAAGAGAAATAACATAAGATTAATAGGCATAAATGAAAAAGCAGGGGTCAATACTAATGAACTGCGAAGACTAG